>JAJOON010025162.1:0-39198 GCA_029582645.1 Solanum megistacrolobum | reverse complement strand
CCTTCGAATTTCCCATATCTTTAGTTAGTTTTTTTGTTTCTTTTCTTTGTGCTTCCGCATTCTAATATTCAATTCTCTATTTGTGATCTCCCTTAACCTTGCTGTTATCAGTTCATCCAGGTCTTTGGTTCTTCAAGTTTTTTCATGTCTCTTCAGCTAGCTCTTTGGGTCAGTTCTTCAGTGAAAGAGGAAAATGAAGAGTGAAAGAGGAAAGTTAATGTTTTATGATTTATTAATGTTTATTTTTTTGTGGCAAATAAAAATTGGAGGGAGAGTTAAAAATATTGGAGGGAATATAATATTTTAGTGAAAATTTTAAGGCCACACTTTTAATGTGTTGATTTTTCAATTATAAAAATAGGACACTTTAAAAGTGTGGCCATATACCATTAAAGAGTACACTTTTGACGTGATGCCAATATTATTGTAACTAAAAGTTAAAAACTTTGGCTACGGTTTAAAAGCGTCCCCAAAACTACTTTAGGCAACACTTTACAAATGTAGTCCAGAATTAATGTTGTTGTAGACCTAAAATGGTGTAGTGTTAGTGTCCTCGATGCCTATTTTGTGCTCTAAACTAATGTTTTAATGTTAATTTGCATATATAAAGGCAAAAGAGTAAATCAAGGACAATATTGGGCTAAAATGACATAGACAGATGAAAAAGGCTGAAGATAGTAAAAGCTAAGAATCACCAAAGCAATTCGGCGACACGCTGAGTGGCACTTCAGCTCGCCCAAAGTTCCAGACTGCCAGCCCTGGGGGAGAAGCCAACTTGGCGATGGATTTCACCCTTCGGTGAACCGCCAAACAAAACGGGGCAATGCAAACTATCGTTAGAATGAAGCCATTGGCGCATCTCCGACTAGGTCGACGATGCTCGTCTAAGTATACCGAGTGACCGTGATGGCAAATAATTGAGAACATATAAATCGATGTTCAAAAAGTAATAAAAAGAGTCCAGTCATATCCTGAGTACTTTTCCCCTGTTTTACATGGAACTCTGGTTTTAAACAATACTTACCTTAATTTTAGGATTTTTCTAGTAGATTTGAGTTGGGTTTTTTATATTGAGCATTTTGGATCATTGTAAAGATGTGGATTGCATTACCCAAATTATGGAAAACGTAATTAGTATTGATTTCTTCCTTTTTATGATGTATGGCTAAGATCCCCATTCCTAGGGAGTGTGATCATGTGATTATTTGCTCTAATTAGCTTGTGGGTGTTGTTGTTTACTGATTTAAATGCTGATCTAAAGTGTGTTTGATTGATAGTTGTGTATTAACCCATGAATCGTAGTTGTAGATGCAGTTCTAATTTAGTGTTCTGGTCTTGCTTGAGAAATAGGTCTTAGAAATAAGGTTATTGATTGATAATTGTAGTGATTGGGTTGTTGTGGGTTCAGCTCAAAAGAGCGAATCTTAACTCGATCCTACCTATCGAGCTCGAGAGAGTAGATAAATTGAGGTATTGGGCTGCTTGTAGTGTTATGCTTGTCGAGGTTCGACAAAACTCGCTTGAATCGTAATATTTGTACGAGAGAAAGCTATTGCATCTATAGTCTAGCCTACACACTAAGATTCAACAATTGTTAGTAAATTACAAAAACCCATATAGTGGAATTAGTCTTTAATCGATCACATCCCCAAGTATCCCTTATCTACTTGATTACTCACCTATTTTTCTAAGTTGTTAATTGACAAATATTAATCCCCCATTCGACACTTGTTGTCAACCCTTTAATTTATTTTGATGATAAGCTAATTTATATTTCTACATTTTGATTAGACCACGCTTACAACTTCATAAGTGAATTCTAATTTGTATCACTTCATGTGGGATCCACCTAACTCTTTGTTGGGTTTATACTAGAATTCGATCGCCTACACCTAGTATTGAATGAGGTATAGTGGAGCGTTTATCAACACCTGATGTAGTAATTGCAACACCAAAGCCGCCACCTCTAATCAATGGAGTCGATAAGCCATAAGACAGATGTAATTTAATACCTCTCATCAAGGTCCCATCTTGTGGACAAACTTTAGGCTGGTGACCAAGCTCCCCACATGTACAACCAAGTCCGACCACCCTAGTCTGGAAGATTATGAGATGTCTGCAATACTTGGAAAAGGAACTCCCACTTAAGGCGCTCTCTAGACCGGTGGCCAAACACACCACAATCTTAGAAACCTCTAAAGCATAAAGTTTGGCATGAAGAACGTAATGATCTACCTTGTCTACCTCTGCCTGACTCAAAACCACCCTCATCCAACTACATCGATGCCTTATGACAATCTCTAGATAGTTGGCTATCTCGTCACACATATCACAACCATCACTGAGAGCAACTAGCAGTAAAGTCCTAACTTGAGTAACCTGAGACCCAACATACGAAGGTCCAAAATTACCCCTATGATAAGTCTGGCCTAAACTGTGCATGCTGTAGGAACCACGAGCTACCTCAAAACACCTTGGAACCTTAGATTCTACAACCATTGACCTGATAGGTCGAAAATGAAGATAACTATCACTAAAACGGTACCCATCTTGAAGTGCAATATTGTTAGAGTTGCACCAATGGCGAGGCTTCTTACCACTATCTCCAAATTTCTCAAGGCACGCCTGCTCCACAGGTCTAATTTGACTAAAAATTTAGGGAAAAGTAGATATGATTGCTATCATATGCTCTAACACAAATCAGAGTGGAAAGGTCAACCCTTCAACAAACCCTAGCTCAAATCCTAATATTAAGAAAGTATAGTGGGGATATGACCATCAATATCTAGAAATCCCATCATATATGTCACGCCTCGAGCCAACACCCTTGACGTGAGCACCACTCAAGAATCATTTTTAGTGTCGAAGAGAACACTTGGCATGGCTGACTGATTAACGTTACAAGGAAACTTCTTCCAATTCTAAGGTCAACGATCGTTGGTCAATATAATAACCCAACTAAATAAGTTTGGGACGAATCCCACAGGGAGTGGTACATGTTTAAGATTCAATGGCAAAGTACGAATATGTTCAAGTCATCCATATGAATAGACATTTACGAATAAAAGCATAATTCAAATTAAGGGTGACACGATGTCAAATAACACAGGGTTTTAATTATAACTATCAGCTACAAAAATAGAAAAATAACAGGAATTAACAAGTAATGAGACGGGTTCTTGGGATGTAATCGGATTATAGGCTAATATAGACAAATAGGTGATTGCAAATGTTAGTAAATAGTAGTAAATCAATGAATAAGCTAGACTTTTGTGGGGATAAACTTTCTCTTGAACAAATTTCCCCGAATCAAGTTGGTTTCTCTTGAACACCAACAAGCAGCAAATAAGAACCGCCTATGCTTTAGTCCATTCACTCTTTCGAGTTGAATGTGTGGAAAAGGATTTAGGATTCACTCTCTCGAGATGCACTCATTACAACCCAATACACACAGACCATCAAGTTAGTAATCTTGGTTTTCGTACCTCTCTCTCGGGCAAGCCAAAAACACGAAGGTAGAGTTGCATTTGCAACTACAACCCTTTAAATTGAACCACAATTACTGATTGAAATCACTTTTAAACATAATTTAAACTAACAATTAGCAATACCCACAAGCTAAATCAACCCATAATCACATAATCACACCCCAAGAATTGGGATTTTAGCTAGACATCATAAAAACATAGAAATTGTTACCAAATTGTGTTTCCATCAACTAGGTAAGATTAATTTCGTCTTTACAAAGGTCCAAGTTGAAGAATCTCAAAGACCCACTACCAATTTCTCAAAAATGGAAAACTTCAATTCTTCAAAGCTAAGGTAAGTATTGTCTCAAAACTGAAAATTCTAAAAATTGAAACTAATATTATGATAAAACGTTGATAGTAAACATAATGTTTGAAAATGTATTTATAGTCGCCAAAAATATGCTGCGAAGGACCGATCAACTCAGCGATCCGCCCTTTGGTCAGTTCCATCGCCTTTTTGCTTTGGCCTTCAGCATCTTCAAGTTCTGTAACTTTGGGCGATCCAATCACAGCATCGCGGAACCGTTTGGCGACACGCTGACTGCTCCTTTTTCTCGCCGACATGATTTTATCCTTTAGGGCTTAGCACAATGGAACTTTAGGTAAGGTAATTGCCACTCGGTGACTCGCCTAATGGAAGAGGCGATCAACAGGCCTTCTTTTCTTTGTTCTTTCAGTTGCCTTGTTCCTTATTGCCCATTAGTGTCCATGCTTTCTTCCTAACTCCAAATACCTGGAAATCCAGGATTTTACATTTGAGGACAGTAAATCTATCCAAATAAAGCCCTAAATGAGTCCAAACGTGGACTCGTCAACACCCCCAACTTAAACTTTTGCCTGTCCTCAATTTTAGAAGTTCAAAAAGGATGTTCCAAATAGTGCTACACAAGAGTCAATCATGAATGCACAGAAAAAGACTAAACTTACTCATGCAAGGATCAATTTGTGCACTCAAAGATTCAAGTTATGACTCACCATTTTCAATTATTCTAAAGTTCACAATACTTTCTTCAAATGCAAGTTCATGCTTAACAAAAGTAATCAAATGCACTCACACAAAGAATGATTCCATATTCACACACAATGGTTCAACAATTTATAGCCCCAGAATCACGATCAAGACTCACACTCACAAAGATGAACACATATATGACTCCACCCATAGGTTTGCCATTATTTTCCAATCAACACTTGTTTCAGCTCACTCAAGATCAAAAAGGTCTCTTCAAGGCTTGTAATGGGGCTGACTGTAAAGGTATGGTCATTTAGGCTCAGCGTCTACTATCCTCATGAAATGTGGTATGAACAACTCTTTCTTCCCTTTTCTTCTTTATTCTCATTCATGCTCAAAAGTGACCCCATTATTCTATTTCCATGAAATATCGGACACCCCATTTTCTTTTGTACTTTATTTCACACTTTTTCATTCTTTTTCATTTTTTTATTTTCTTTTTATCTTTTTTTTTTAATGGAGGGGTTCCATCCTTTTCAAAAACATGGATCAAGAGGACTTCTTTGCATTTCTTGATTTACCTTCTCTTTTCACCACACCCCCAACTTAGGCTTTTGGCATAAGTTTGTTATTCAAACAAACTACAAATCATGAGGATTATGGGTAATAGATAAAGAAAGGTCACCATTTACATCAAGTTTCTTTCAAGAAAAGGATAAGGCTCAAAGGGTGTTCAAGCAAGGATCACACACTCACAAGGTTGGCCACAAAAGAGGTATAATGTCAAATTGTTTCACACTCTTCAAAGTTGCCTAAGATCATTTGAAGAGATTGCATCACTTAGTCAATCGGACCAATGGGGTAAATTCTAGTTGTCATCACAAATGGTTCAGGGTAGCTAATCACAGAAGGCATTGGAACCAAATATCAAACAAGAGTCCACATTTTCGCTAGTTTGCAATGATCATCACAAAAGACTCAATTTGATAACCGACTAGTCACAACAAGATGCAAAAAGTTCACATATTGCCTATACAACTTCATTTGGCCTCATCATAGCCGCACATTCATTTTGTTTGATTATGAGCACTATTCAAGTCATCGGTATTGATCAAGACCGATACTCAAATTTGCAAGAGAGCAACCACATTCAAACACAATAAAGAGGTGCACAAATTTTTTTTGGAAGGGTCAAAAATCATTTGCAATTAAAATAAGGAACCACAAGCTCAAACATCCACAAAAGCAGTGTCAAAACAGAATATTTAGCTCAAAAACCCAATATACACAGAAATTGATAATCACAAAAAGGTGGACCTCACCCCACCACAAAACAAAAGCAATTTGTCCTTAAATATAAGAAAATATCCAATAGTCAAATAAAACAAGACCGATAGGGAGGTAAAGGGAAATCATGTCTAAACATTCGCTCCATCTATCGGGGCATCAATGCCGGTGCATCACTCTGAACTTCGGCATCAGTGCCCGGAGTCACATCGGGCGTATCTGCCAAAGAAGTCTGCACAGCTGCATCGATCATGGCCTTTTTAGTCTCTGTAAGGCCTACATACGAAACCTCCTCAGCAACCCCAAGCATCTCCTCATCTATCTCCGCCTCAAACTCGGGATCATCTGCCTCCTCAACTCGAACATCTTCTCCGGTGGTAGCCGGAGGCATATCTGGTTTAATTGGCACATCAGGGATCTCCACCGTCCCAAAAATCATGGACATGTCAGTGGACTTTAGCTAGTCCATATCTCTCCTCAGCGCATCAATAGCGACCTTTAGATCTGGCACCTCCTCGATGGCCCCTTGGCCACGCTCGTACACTGCTATCCTAGTTGCAAAGGCATCAATGGTAGCACTCAAGGGTGTCACAGCATCAGTGATGGTTGTCTGAATCATGCCCGTAATGGAGGCCTCAAGTCTGGCGGCCAGACGATCAACATAATGGGCTAGGTGCCCCATCTGTTGTAATGCAGCCTGGGTGTGTGGGGCTTGGGAGGCACCAGCAACAGCAGTACTAGATCTGGGAGGGGGGGGGGGAAATAGAGTAGTAGAGGAACTAGGAGTATCAGAAGGGACAACACTAGAAGTACCTGAAGGCCCAGGGTCCAGAGTAGGCAAAGGTGCCTCTGCAGGTAATGTGTCGGTATCCACAACGGAAGAAGAGTCCACCGGGGGTGCCTTCTTCCTCTCTAACTCATCTTTCAAGTATTCCGCCTCGATCCTACAGATGTTGGTAGAAGATATGGGAATCACTTCCATATCCTTCTTCTCATCTATAGGCACTCAAGCCTGTTTGCAAAGCTTGGTGATCAATACCGGAAAGGGGAGGGAAGTTTGACGCTTCTTGGCCCGCATAAGCATCTCATTTGCAATGATCATCCCCAAGTTCAGCCTTGTCCCCGCAATGATGCAGCCTAGGCAGCCCACTTTGGCATGGCGGAGAATAGACTCATTTTGGGAGGTCATGATCGTGCTACTGATGAAGCCAACCAGTACCTCGCTGCCACGTCGAGGTCCTTCTTTTCGACAGCTACTCCAACCTCTAGCCACTTGGGAGTACCATCTGATAACAATGGAGCCAACCACTTATTCATGTCTTCCAATACTTTTGTTCTAATCTTGTATTGACAGTCATCTTCAATTCTCACATAACATTCTAGGATTGCATTTATAGCGTCAGTGCAACATTTCACCTTCCTGCCTTAGACAACCTGATGCTTATCGTGACCAATGACACTATCCTACGGTATAAGTGTCTATGATCGTTGATAATATAGTAACCCAACCAAGGGTTGGGGTCGTGTCCCAAGGGAGCGGTTTTGAGATTTGATAGAAAAATAGAATTTACATTCTAACTAGTCGTAGCTAAAGACATTTGCGATAAAAGACATTTTAAATTAAAGTGGGTGACAAAAAAGTGTCAAATATCAAAGGGGGTTTTGTAACAAGTACTAAAACAGCAAAATAAACAAGAAAATCAAGTATGGGGAAAGGTTTTTGGGATGTGACTGCAATATAAGTTGAGATAAATTATTGGGTCCATGCTTTCGATAGGAAATTTGCAAAATAATAGTGACTAGGCTAAGCTTTAAATGGAAATAAGTTCCATGTCGGGTAACTTACCCCGTTTCAAATGTGTTTCTCTCGGACACCCATTTTCCGCATGAAGACCAGCTACACCTTACCCCACTCACTCTCTTGAGATGATTGTTAGGATATGGGAGTAGGACTCACCCGCTCAGGCTGAACCTCATGTAGACCCACTCCTTACGCCATCAGTCTAGTTGTTTTGGTTTCGCAACCTCCCTCTCCGGCAAGCCAAAAACACATGGATGGCTTTGTATTTGCAACTACAAACCCTTTAGATTAAACCACAACTACTAGGTGAAATCACCATTAAAATACATGATAACCTATCAGCAAGCAAGACCCAACAGCAATATCAACCCAAATTTGCTAAATCACACCCTAAGAATAGGGGTTTTTAGCCACACATCAAGAAATAAAAAATTATACCTAACATGGAAATTAAATCAATTGGGTATAAGAAATTAAAACTTAAATTAAGCAAAGGAAAATGAATAGAGAAGACCCACGTCCAACTTGGGGAAGAAGCACTCCTTTCTTCAAGTCTCCACAAAACCCTCTCCAAACATGAGAGAAAAAATATAAGGTAAAATATGTTCTAAAGTGAAAATAATAATAATAATTGTTCCACCCTAAGACTACAATTCTAAATAGTAATTATAGTTTTCACAGATTGTGCTGCGGAGGATTCTTCGGCGACATTAGTCGAGATCGCCGATGAAGTAGGCGCTCCGCCTTTTGGTCAGCTCATCGCCTTCAGTGTCTTGCCTTTAGCGTCCTCGCATTTTGGATCATTGGACAGTATAGTATTGCTTTGCAGAATTGATCGGCGACTCGCCGATTGCTCCTTTCGTTGCCTTTTAATCCACTTCCTTCAAGGCTTTGCGTAATGGAACGAATGGCGGTTCATGTCGTTTCGGCGACTCGCCAAGTGTAACTCGGTGATCCGTAGAATTCCATTTCCTGTTCTTTTCGGCCCTATTTGCTCCGTTTTGTGCCTAAGTGTCCATGCTTGCACTAAAAACTTCAAATACTTGAAACTTCAGCATTTTAATCAGGTATTGAGATAAAACAAGCATTCAAGGACACTATTTCTATTAATATAAAGCCCTAAATGAGTCCAATTTGTGGACTCATCAACACCCCCAACTTAAAATTTTGCTTGTCCTCAAGCAAACTCAAGTTCAGCCATTCAGAAAGGGTGCCTCAAACAGTGCTACACAGGACTAAATCATGAATGCACACAACAAGACTCAATTTACTTATGCAAGGATCACTTGTGTACTCAAAGATTCAAATTGTGACTCACCATTACCAAAGATTCTCATCCTCGCAATACATGCTACTTGTGCAAGTTCAAGCTCAACAAAAGTATCTAAATGCCCTCACAAAATGAATGATTCTATATTCACACACAAATATGAGTCAATTTAAGATCAGGAATCAGATACAACGCTTACACTCAAAAAGAGGAACATAATGCATGTTTTCACCCATAGGTTTGCCCTTATTTTCCAATTGACTTTCGATCCAGCTTACTCAAGATCAAAAAGGTCTTTCTAAGGCTTGTAACGGGGCTGAGTGCAAAGGTATTGTCATTTAGGCTTATTGACTTTTTCCTCGTGAGATGTGGTATTCTCAAAGCTTTCCCTTCTTTTCCTTTATCACTTCTTTTTCTAGTGCTTTTAAGTCATCCTTTTATTCACTCCCCATAAGTTGCTTGGAACCCCAATATCCTTTGTACTTTATTCCACAAATTTCTTTTTCAATCTCTTTTTTTTTTATAGTGGGCTCCATTGTTTTGCAACATGGGTAAAATGAGACTTCTTATACCACTTCTTGACTTCTCATTTTCCTTTTCACCACACCCCCAACTTAGGCATTTTGTCCTAAGTTGGCTATTCACTAAACCACAAATCAAGAGAATTATAGGTAGTGGATCAAGTAAGGTTTAGGGTTTATCAAGGTTCTTCCAAAGAAAGGTAAGGCTCAAAGGTGTTCAAAAGAGTTTCACACGGTCACAGGTAGGTTTCAAAAAGAGGTATATGTCGAATTGGCTCACACTCTTTAAAAATGCCTAAGATCATCTCAAGAGTACACCTTTCTAAATCAATCAGACTAACAGGGAAAACTTTAGGTTTATTCATGAAAGGTTCAAAGTAAGCTAAACACACAAGGCATCGATACTTCACTCAAGCAAGACTACACACGTTTGCTAGTGTGCAACGGTCATCACAAGAGAATTAATTTGATAAATGACTAGTCACAACGAGATGCATAGAGTGCATATATTGTCTAAGTAACTTCATTTGGCCTCGTCGTAGCCGTGCATTCATGTTTTTCAAATGAGAGCACTATTCAAGTCATCGGTATTGATCGAAATCGAGACTTAAATTCTTGCAAAAGAACAGCCACATTCAACTCACGAAGGGTGGCAAAACTGTGTGAAAAAACTTTAAAATTCTTTCTGAAGGACCAAAAATAATTTGCAATTAAAACAACAGAAGCCATAAGCTCAAACATCCACAAAAAGAAACAGTATTTAAAACACAGTTTAAAGCAAACCAAATGACCCAATTTCATGCGCAAAACAACAAAGTATTCACACAAACAAAAAAGGTGAGCCTCACCCCACCCAATAAAAGAGCGTTTGTCCTCAAATGCAAGTAAACAAAAATATACCAACAAGTAAGATAGGAAAAGACAGCGCGAGAAAGGTAAGGAAGGGTCTTGTCTATGGAGTCTCTCTATCTGTCGGGACTTGAATATGGGCATCGGTGCCCGGTATATCTATTTGGTCGCGTGTCTCAGTCTCGAGAGTAGTCTCAGACATACT
The DNA here is from genome assembly GCA_029582645.1 of Solanum megistacrolobum. NCBI lineage: Eukaryota > Viridiplantae > Streptophyta > Magnoliopsida > Solanales > Solanaceae > Solanum > Solanum megistacrolobum. Next base: position 28,783 of record JAJOON010025162.1, on the reverse strand, counting down.
AGCAATGCCAGATCCACTAGGAGCTGCTGTGGATGGGTCAACTGGCACTGTTTGAGTTGCCGACTGCACAACAATCTCCACGAGATTCGGCAAGTCTCTGAATATGATGTCCTCTTGGCTCTCGCTCAATACCTTTTCGTGCACTGCTACATGCTCTTCGTCGGTCTCTATCTCCGACTCTGCATGTCCTGCATCATCCTTCTGCACGTCTCCAGGAGTGGTCGGGGGAATCCTAGAGGTTTCGGGGATATCTTTGTCATCTGCTCCTTGCAGTGTTATGAAGTCAGTGGGCTTCAGATAGGCTACGTCCTTCTTTAGCTCGGCTATTTCAGCTTTTAGGGCTGAAACCTAGGGTGTCTCTCCCTCTCTGCTCTCACAAGCAATGACTCTGGCAGTCAGTTCATCAACAGTATTTCTGATGGGGGTCAGTGCAGTCAAGATGGCACTGTCAATCATCTCTGGCACGGATCTTTGTAATCGTGTTGCCCTAACATTCGCCAAGTAGGCTAGCCGTCCCATTTTCAGGATCATGGCGTGAGTGATCCTGGAAGGTTGGGTTGATGATGAAACACTTGGGGTGTGTGAGGAAGAGAAGAGAGGATTGGGTATACCTGATGGCTCAAAGGCTGGAGTATGCGAAGGTGTCTCTATTGGTAATGCATCAACATCGACCTCTGGAGATGTACCTGTTGGAGCTGCCCTCCTCCTATCGATCTCCTCTCGTGTGAACTCGGCTTCTATTCGCCGGATGTCGGTGGAGGAAGATGGGGTAACCTCAACATCCCTCTTAATGTCACGTGGTACTCCAGCTCGCAGCATAGATCAATGATCAGTACAGCAAATGGCAGAGACGTCTGTGTCTGTTTGGCCCTCATAGCCATCTCCTGTTAAACCAGCAATCCCAGGTCGATCTGCCTCCTGGACATGATAGAACCAAGGCAAGCTGCCTTCGGATGACGCAGAATGGACTCGTTCTGGGACGACATGATAGTGCTGCTGATGAACCCAAACCAATACCGAGAGGCGATGTTCATATCCCTCTTCTCAATGGGGACTCCCGCGTCCATCCACCTCAGGGTGGTGTCAGAGATCATCGGAGCTAACTAATCCTTCAAATCATCGAGAGATGGAGCAATAGGCAAACCCTGGTAGAGAAGTACCGAGTGCAGCGGTCATCCCAATAAAACATTTATGTGTTCGCTGCGACACTCTACTTCCTTGCCTCTAACCATAACTGATTTCACTGGTTGGAAATCACTGGCCTTTTTTCTGCTTTACGGGACCAACTCCCCATAGGATAAGTAGAATTCCCGGACCCAGGAAGGTACAAGTACCTCGTGGCCTCGTGAATTGCTCAACCTCGTGATACCTGAGCGTGTCAAGCACCTTAGCATGCTTACCTTCCAGGCCTTCCGCAGATAGGAATTTTTCTTCTAGAATGGTGCGTAAACCATCTCCTTTCAATCTGTTCAGCAATCTCGGTGGAGGTGGAACTACAGGTGGAACTACGGGAAGTGCATGAGCCATTGGAGGTGGTGTTGGGGATGGCACTAGTGCAGTAGTAGGCAAAATGGCAGCTGAAGGGGTACTGGTGGCTGTGGACGGAGACCTGGCACGGAGCTCTCTCCTTCGGTCAATCAGAGGTAGTTCATCCTCTGGTTCAACAAAATCTAGCTCCACAGCTACTCCTTTCTTTGCTAAATGCTTTTTCCTTTTTCCTTTATCTCCTGGTGGGAGATCTTGCTTTCTTTTATGTGAAGGACGTGATCCTCCTTCATTTATTGTAATGCCCTTTGTTGTTTTCTGAGGGGGCTCGTTTAGGTTCGTGCGTACCATTTCTGCAAAAGATCAAAAAGAAACTCAAATGCAAGTACATAAAAGTTATTGCAGATAGACTCGCTGATCTGATTGGTGAGTCGCGAATCTTTTTGGCGAACAAGAACGGCTCGCCGAAGGGATTGGCTTAACAATGAGAAGAAAACAGTGATAGGTAGAATCATTCGGCGAATCGTCGACTACTTTCGGCGAGTAGGATGTATCCGCCGAAAGTGACAGTGCAAGAGGATCCCAGGGATGCAGATAAAGGGTGATTATAATACTTTCGGCGAGTCGCCGAGCATTTTGGTGCCCTCAGACTTCTCACCGAAAATTACAGAACCAAACGTAAATCGAGGCGCCAAATTATCGGAGGGGTGGGGGCATTAGGCTAACCGTCGAGTCATTCAGCAATCTCGACTTAGCTCGCCAATTGACCCAACTTGCCTATTTTTGACCCACCTTCTCGAATTCAATTCTCCAAATCCCAGAAAATCAAATCAAAGCATGCACTCATGGGATTCAAATATGACCCGCACTACCCATCACTCTCGAGATACTCAGACTCCCCGGAATTTGTCAAATTTTGGCCATTTCACGATTCCCGCTCATAAGATTGGTGTTACCCGATCTTCCATCAAGAAATTTTCGTCATTTAGCGCACATATAGGCTACTCAGACTTCACCCAATCAACCTAACAACTAACATGCAACACCCCTATCGATATCAATTAATTCAAAGTGCAAACAAAAAGGCATTCAATTATTTAAGCATTTTAGGAAAAGTTTACGAATTGAAAACAACATTATAGCAACCTATTCTATTAGAGAGGCCCAACACACGTTATCCTGATACTATAACTGCGAAAGAGTGCAAAATTTTCAAAAATAAAATCGGGGTTTTAGAGACTAACCTTGTATGCCTATCAAATAGCTTTTTGTAATGCTTGGCAGCAAAGAAATCCTAGTTCCGAGTACCAATCGACAACTACAATACTAATTACAAGCAATAATCTATAAAATGCTACTATTGTGGGAACTTGTGAAGCATCAAAGCGAGGGAAAGTGAATAGTTTTAAAAATTTGCAATCTATGGCCAGACATTAACCGTCCAGTTCCTAGCCTTTCGGCGACGTTATTCATGTCGCTGATAGCATCGGCGATGCGCCGAAAGCTTACATACCTCGCCGAGTTCTACAAGACATCCCTTATTTTGGGGTCCCAACGGCGGATTAAGTCGAAATCACAGATAGATTCGGCGCCTCACCCATTGGGTCCTTGGCTCGCCATCTTGTACTACTCAACACCTTTCGCATTTTTTTCATCCCTATTTGCTACGTTTTGCGCATAAGTGTCCATGCTTCCACTAAAAACTTCAAATACCTGAAACTTCAGCATTTTAATCAGGTATTGAGATAAAACAAGCATTCAATGACACTATTTCTATTAAAATAAAGCCCTAAATAAGTCCAATTTGTGGACTCATCACAACCACATAGTCAACCGGCCTGAATTTGGCTAGCGGCTTCTTCCCTTGTGGTAGCCAGGCACTGTAAGCACTGTAGAACTCTCTGACCCAGCTTGGAATGTACTGGCCACGGGGCTTGGTGAAGAGCTTGAATTTATATGAGTTCAGGAAGCTCATAATCTCTGGATACCTGTCAATGACCTCATCAGTGAACATACACTTCTCCTCTATAATGGTCCTCAGCTCCTCGATATTTAGTCTGTTCATCGACAGGGGGAGAGGACCATGTACCTGTGGTTCTAGGACCACGACATGTGTTGGAGCTGGAGTAGGAGAAGTAGTGGTGGCCTGGGGATTTCTGATCCTAGACAGATCATTCATCCTTTTGGATCGCAGCTCTGCCCTCTGTGCTGCCACTAGTTCATCATCCTCTAGCTCAGAAACTGCAGCATGATGCACCTGGCACTCACCCTCACTCTCAGAAGTGGTAAGATGTGTGGCTTAGATACCGTCACAATCGGAGCTGGCCTCCGGTGATGCAGGTGCCTTCCCTTCTCCCTTTCCTTTAACACCAATTGTGGGAAGTTTGCTGGCCTTACCCCTAGATGCAGCTACATCCTCATTGATTTTTATACCGTTGTCCTTCCTATGTGGTGGCAGGTCTCTACCAGCCACTTTAAGTCTAACCATCTCTGCAAAGCATCAAAAAGACTTAGAAACAATTCAAGAAAAAGCACAGAATTGTAGTTGCAGATAGACTTGCCGAATAGCTCGGTGAGTCGCCGAATCACTTTGGCGAGCCAAATATGGCTCGTCGAAAGGATTGGCTTAAAATTTTTTCAGACAACTGGCATGTCGACGATGGGAGGGGCCTTTCGGTGAATCGCCGATAGTATTCGGCGAGCAAGGGCTAGCCCGCCGAAAGTTACCATTCTTTCAGGGATTAGGAACGCAGACGAATGGCGATCAAGAAGGACTTTCGGCGAGTCTCCGAGTGTACTCGCCGAACTCAGGCTACTCACCGAAAGTTACAGAACCCAAATCAGGATTAAGCATGAAATAAAAGGCGATAAGAGGTGACTTGGTGAACTCCCGAGTGGTTTGGCGAGCTCGACACTGCTCGCTAAACGACCCAACGTGCCGACTTTCAACCCCATCTTCCAAAATCAACCGTGCAGCCCCTAAAAACAAAATCAAACTATGCATCCATACAATTACACCCATGCCCCGGGATAATCAGACTTCACCCGACTAGACCCAACAACATGCAAGCACAACCCCATAATTTTTAATAAATTTTGTAAAATTTGGGAAATCAACAACAAAGGCATTACGGGAATGATATTCAAATTAAAACAGGCACACACAAATACAATTACGATCAGAGAGGCCCAACACACTTCCTTAAGATAAAATCACTTGCATAAGAGTAAAAATTGCTAAAAATGAATTTGGGGCTTTTGAAAAACCATCCTTAAATATTGATTAAACAAGTTTAAAATCTAGGCCACAAAGAATCCAACTCTGAACACAAATCCGACGACGAAAATATGATAAAAACACGAATAAATGGAAAATATTGTGCGGGTGTGAGTTTGGGAAGTTCAAAAGTGAGGGAAGGTGAAAGAGTTTGAAAGGTTTAAACCTTTGGCCATTAAAAACCGTCCAGTTCTATCCCATTCGGCGACATTATTATTTCTCGCCGACCCACTCGGCAACACACCGAGTGGTAACTTACCTCACCAAGTTTTACAAGACCTCCAGTTATTGTGGGGGTCCAAACGGTGGACAAAGTCATGATCGCCAACCTGGTCAGCGATTCGCCAATATGCTCCTAGGCTTGCCGAGTTTTACAGACTCCAATTTAAATATTTGTTGAGTCCAACGGCAGTCCGAGCCAGGCTCGTGCACCTCTTCGACGAGTCGTCAACCTCTTCGGTGAGTCGTCGACAGGACTTTTAGCTCGCCAACATGCACTTTTCAAACTACTTTTATACTTCAACCTACAAAATCAACACACGATTATTTCTAAAACAAAAATAAAGCGATAAAACCTTGGGCTACTTCCCAAGAAGCTCCTTAGTTAACGTCATGGCACAACGCAAATTCACACTCAAACCTCAATCTTGGATTTGGCCATAGTATCACTAGGCAAACCCCTTGCTATCTCGGGTTCAACTGAGATGAGATATGACCCATTTGGGTCTCCAAATATTTGATCTAGACGGAGTGAGAGGTAACCGTGTAGATGAGGGTCGATACATCATATTTCATTTCCTTCAAAATCTTGTTTAACCTCTCAACTTTGTTGAGGATACGAGAAAGCATATCCTCCGATCGACCAGCTTCCGAATCCTTTGGCTTTAGGCACTCATGGGGAGGAACATACTTATCTTTCTCCCGATCCTTCCAATTAGGATTTCGATCTCTTCATTCTCGATTACTATCCTTCCAAGCTTTATCCTTATTCCAACCTTTGTTACCACCCTGCCTTGGGTAGTTTTAACGATAACCACCACCTTGGTTGGCTAGGAAATTCACCTCTTTGTTGTACAAATCCTCATACATGGCCTCATCAGGATTAACACACCCGACACCCACGACATTGACACTTCAAGCACCAGCTCCCATGACATTTTTGGAAAAGATGTCAACTTGTATCATGATCTTGGCCATGTTCTGGTCCCTCTCATGGTCTTTCTCCATCTACTCCTTGGTCAATTTAAACATTAGAGGGGAGACCTTATTTGTCCGGGTGTTCCAAGCCCAATTGAACGTGGTCATGCCATCCAAGAGCTGAGCTGCTATCACATAAGGTTGTTGCATCAAACCTCCATGAGAATGTTAGTCTGCAACACCCTTGTTTACCGAAGAAAGACTTCGGTAAAAATACTGCAGCAACACGTTGTCATGCAAGCCATTAGTTGGGCATTGGAGCAACAACTTCTTGAATTGTACCCAAGTTTTATGAATTGGCTTGTCCTCCAGACGCTTGAACCTTTAAATTCTGTCCTGACGAGTCATCATCTTCAAAGGAGGGAGAAATCATACTTGAAATGTGGTGACCAGCTCCTCCCACGATGTGATTGATTCACGTGGCAATTCAGTCAGCCAATTACATGCTTCTCCCATCAAAGAGATGGGAACAACCTCAACCGGATAGACTCTTGGGATATATTCTTGAAGGATAACAGCCCGCATACATCCACGAAGTTTCTAATATGCTTATGGGGATCCTCATGATCCAAACCACTGAATAGCCCCTTCAATTGCAAGAGCTGCAACAGAGTACTTGTGATATGGAACACTGCATTCCCTTCGGCCGAAGGAAAGAGAATGGCACCGATTCCACCCATAAGATGGGGGTCATTAGCATTACGCTCGTTGACATCATTGAGGTTTTCGATGTCAGATTGGTCGCCTACTTGGCTACCATTGCTTTCGTTCACACTCATACTTTCTGTTCTAAAACACAAGCAAGCAAAACAAAACTAAAAGTAAGTAGGTTAAACACTATAACTAAAAAGAACAAAAATTCAACTTAACAAAAAAATCTTTACCAACACCACTCCCCGGCAGCGGCGCCATTTTGATTAACGTTTGACGGACACTTCTTCCAATTCTAAGTGTCAACGATCGCTAGTCAGTATAATAACCCAACTAAATGAGTTGGGGTCAAATCCCACAGGGAGTGGTACATGTTTAAGATTCAATAGCAAAGTACGAATATGTTCAAGTCAGCCATATGAATAGATATTTACGAATAAAAGCATAATTTAAATTAAGGATAACACGAATGTCAAATAACAAGGGTTATTATGATGTGATTGGATTATAGGCTAATATAGATAAATAGGTGATTGCAACTATTAGTAAATAGCTGTAAATCAGTGAATAAGCTAGACTTTAGTGGGTATAAACTTTCTCTCGAACAATTTACCCCGAATCAAGTTGGTTTCTCTCGAACACCAACAAGCAGTAAATAAGAATAGCCTACGCTTTAGTCCATTCACTCTCTCGAGCTGAATGTGTGAAAAAGGATTTAGGATTCACTTTCTCTAGCAGAACCCATGACAACCAAATACCCACAAACCATCAAGTCAGTAATCTTGGTTTTCAAACCTCTCTCTCGAGCAAGCCAAAAACAGGTAGGGTTGCATTTGCAACTACAACCCTTTAAATTAAACCATAATTACTGATTGAAATCACTTTTAAACAACATTTCAACTAACAATTAGCAATACCCACAAGATAAATCAACCCATAATCACATAATCACACCCCAAGAATTGAGGTTTTAGCTAGACATCATAAAAAGATAGAAATTGTTAGCAAATTGTGTTTCCATCAACTAGGTAAGATTAATTTCATCTTTACAAAGGTCCAAGTTAAAGAATCTCAGAGACCTACTTCCAATTTCTCAAAAATGGAAAACTTCAATTCTTCGTCGCTAAGGAAAATATTGTCTCAAAATTGAAAATTCTAAAAATGGAAACTAAAATTATGATAAAAGGTCGATAGTAAACATAATGTTTGAAAATGTATTTATAGTCGCCAAAAATATGTTGCGAAGGACCATTTGGCGCAGTAAGTCGGGATCGCTGATCAACTCGGTGATCCACCCTTTGGTCAGTTCCATCGCCTTTTTGCTTTGGCCTTCAACATCTTCATGTTCTGTAACTTTGGGTGATCCAATCATTGCATCGTGGAACCGTTCGACGACACGCCGACTGCTCATTTTTCTTGCCGACTTGATTTTCTCTTTCAAGGCTTGGCACACTGGAACTTTAGGCGAGGTGATAGCCACTCGGTGAGTCACCCAATGGATTAGGCAATCAACATGCCTTCTTTTCTTCATTCTTTCAGTTGCCTTGTTCCTTTTTTCCCATTAGTGTCCATTCTTTGTTCCTAACTTCAAATACCTAGAAATAGAGGATTTTACATCAGTTATTGGTACAAAATAAGCATTTGAGGACACTAAATCTATCCAAATTAAACCCTAAATGAGTCCAAAACGAGGACTCATCAACACCCCCAACTTAAACTTTTGCTTGTGCTCAAATAAAACTGAAGTTCAACAGTTCAAAAAGGATATATGAAATAGTGCTACACAAGACTCAATCATGAATGCACACAAAAAGACTCAACTTACTCATGTAAGGATCAATTTGTGTACTCAAAGATTCAAGTTATGACTCACCATTATCAAAGATTCTCAAGTTCACAATACTTGCTTCAAATGCAAGTTCAAACTTAACAAAAGGTACTCAAATGCCCTCATACATAGAATGATTCCATATTCACACACAGTGGTTCACCAATTTATATCTCTGGAATCACGATCAACACTCACATTCACAAAGATGAACACATGCATGATTCCACCCATAGGTTTACCCTTATTTTCCAATCAACAATTGTTTCAGCTCCTTTAAGTTCAAAAAGGTCTTTTCAATGCTTTTAACGGGGCTGATTGTAAAGGTATGGTCATTTAGGCTAAGTGGTTGTTATCCTCATGAAATGTGGTATGAACAACACTTTCTTCCGTTTTCTTCTTCATTCTCATTCATGCTCAAAAGTCACCCCATTATTCACTTTCCATGAAATACCGAACCCTCCATTTTCTTGTACACTTTATTTCACACTATTTCATTCTTTTTCATTTTTTTTCTTTTCTTTTTCTCTCTTTTTTTTTTGTATGGAGGGGTTCCATCATTTTAAATACATGGATCAAGAGGATTTCTTGATTTACCTTCTACTTTTCACCACAGCCCCAACTTAGGCTTTTGGCCTAAGTTGGCTATTCAACCAAATCACAAATCATGAGGATTATGGGTAATGGATAAAGAAAGTTCACCATTTACATCAAGTTTCTTCCAAGAAAAGGATAAGGCTCAAAGGGTGTTCAAGCAAGGGTCACACACTTACAAGGGTGGCCACAAAAGAGGTATAATGTCAAATTGTTTCACACTCTTCAAAGTTGCGTAAGATCATTTTAAGAGATTGAATCACTTAGTTAACCTGACCAACGGGGCAAATTCTAGGTGTCATCACACATGGTTCACGGTAAGCTCGTCACACAAGGCATTGACACCAAATATCAAACAAGACTCCAGACTTTCGCTAGTGTGCCAATCAACATATGAGACTCAATTTGATAACCAGCTAGTCACAACGAGATGCAAAAAGTTCACATATTGGCTATGTAACTTCATTTTGCCTCATCGTAGCCGTACATTCAGTTTTGTTCGATTATGAGCACTATTCAAGTTATCAGTATTGATCAAGACAATACTCAAATTTGCAAGAGAACAACCACATTCAAACACGACTAAGAGGTGGCACAAAATTATTCGGAAGGGTCAAAAATCATTTGCAATTAAAATAGGCAGCCACAAGCTCAAACATTCACGAAAGCAGTGTCAAAACATAATATTTAGCTCAAAAACCCAATATATATACAGAAAATAAAAATAACAACAAGGTTGGCAGGCCCCACCACAAAACAAAAGCAATTTGTCCTCAAATGCAAAAAAATATCCAAAAGTCAAATAAAACACGATCGGGAGGGAGGTAAAGGGAAATCCAGTCTAAATAGTCGCTCCATCTGTCAGGACCTCAATGCCCGGTGCATCACTCTGAACTTGGGCATCATGCCCAGAGTCACATCAACAGAAGTTGTAGGTCCACTAGGGTCAAAAAGGTCTTTTCAATGCTTGTAACTGGGCTGACTGTAAAGGTATGGTCATTTAGTCTAAGTGGCTGCTATCTTCATGAAATGTGGTATGAAGAACACTTTCTTCCCTTTTCTTCTTCATTCTCATTCATGCTCAAAAGTCACCCCATTATTCACTTTCCATGAAATATCGGACCCCCCATTTTCTTTTGTACTTTATTTCACACTATTTCATTCTTTTTCATTTTTTTCTTTTCTTTTTCTCTTTCTCTTTTTTTTTTGTATGGAGGGGTTCCACAAACAAGAGAAGAGCAATGATTATCACAAGAGACTCGATTTGATAACCGGCTAGTCAAAACGAGATGCAAAAAGCTCACATATTGCCTATGCAACTTCATTTGGCCTCATCGTAGCTGCACATTCGCTTTTGTTCGATTTTGAGCACTATTCAGGTCATCGATATTAATCAAGATTGATACTCAAATTTGCAAGAGAAGAGCCACATTCAAACGCGATCAATAGGTGGCACGAAATTTTTTGGAAGGGTCAAAATCATTTGCAATTAAAATAAGGAGCCACAGGCTCAAACAACCACAAAAGCATTGTCAAAACACAATATATAAATCAAAAACCAATATATACATAAAGTGATTATCACAAAAAGTTGGGCCTCACCCCACCACAAAACAAAAGCAATTTGTCCTCAAATGCAAGAAAATATCCAAAAGTCAAATAAAAGAAGACCGAGAGAGAGGTAAAGGGAAATCCAGTCTGAATAGTCGCTCCATCTATCGGGGAATTAATGCCCGGTGCATCACTCTGAACTTGGGCATCAGTGCCCGGAGTCACATCAACAGAAGTAGTGGGTCCACTAGGGTCTGCCAAGGGTGTATCTGCCAGGAAGTCTGCACAGCTGCATCAATCATGGCCTCCTCAATCTCTGTAAGGCCCTCATATGAAACCTCCTCAGCAACCCCAAGCGTCTCTTCATTTTTCTCCGCCTCAGACTCGGGATGAGCTGCCTCCTCAACTCGAACATCATCTCCGGTGGTAGCCGGAGGCATATCTGGCTCACTAGCACATAAGGGATCTCCACCGTCCTGAAAATCATGGATATGTCGGTGGACTTTAGCTGATCCACATCTCTCCTCAATGCAGCAATACCGACCTTTAGAGTCGTCAACTCCTCGGTGGCCCCTTGGCCACGCTAGCACACCACTATTCTAGCCGCAAGGGCATCAATGGTAGCACTCAAGGGTGTCATAGTATCAGTGAGGGTTGTATGAATCATGCCCAGAAAGGAGGCCTCGAGTCTGGCGGCACGTCGATCCGTAGAATGGGCTAGCTGCCCCATCCATAGTAATGCAGCCTGACTGAATGGGGGCCGGGAGGCAGCAGCAACAATAGTACCAGATCTGGGGGGCAATGGAATAGCAGAGGAACTGGGAGTATCAGAAGGCACAGCACTAGAAGTACCTGAAGGCCCAAAGGCCGGAGTAGGCAAAGGTGCCTCTGCAGGTAATGTTTCGGTATCCATAACCAGAGAAGAGTCCATCGAGGCTGCCTTCTTCCTCTCTTCCTCGTCTTTCAAGTATTACGGCGAAACCACAATGCCGCCCTTATCCGCCTTTCCCTCATCTATGAACCACCAGAGAACAAACACCAAAAGACGGCTACACAACATCTTGATGTTTTGATTCTAAGACATTTTTAACTTATGACTTTTAAACGTTTTGATGTTAAGTTCCGTGACAAAGAGGTACTTTTCTTATGCTCAGTTTTAATTCATCTAATCTTTCTAATTTGGGGACTGTTTCAATCAATTTAAACTTAGATCTGTGATAGCATATCTTAGCTTTATTTTTATTATCTTTTTGTATTTACCTATTAATTTATGTCAAGGTTCATTGAATTTAAGGAATTGAATTGGTAAATACATACCCATTTATAAATATATATTTGCCTTAATGAAAATATTTATCTCAAAAAAAATTCTATTAAATAAATAATAAAAATTAAACCAATACAAACTCTGATTTGCGTTATTACAAGTTATATGAACTTTTCTTCGTCCATAATACTGAAATATTGAAAAATAGTAAATAAGTAAAACAAAAGGGCAATGTTACATAGTAATAACTATTTTGAAAAAAACTTCTTGAGAGTCTAAATCACATAAGTAGCATTGATAAACATATTTATTCTTTTGTGTTAAGCATAAAAAACAAATCATGATAATTATCTAAATTTTTAAAAAGGATATTCAAAAGCATATATCCACATCACTGGAAAAATTGTTAACAAAAATAAATGAATTTAGACTATCATGTAAAATATGTATATTGGAACATTACATACTAATGTATATATTAAGGGAAAAAATAATTATTATATCACCAAAATTATTTTTCTGAGGTACTTGAGGTTATGTAATATACCCTTTTAGGATAGAATGACTTACTTCATCAGAATAGTGGTACCTCATATTCCGCCAAACTTCGAACTCACTCAACGACAATAAATCATACAAAAAAATTAAAATGCAAGAAGAAGAAGAGAAGAAGATTAAAAAAAAATTGGTGGAAAGTTCAGACGAAGCCCTTCTATTTATAGTTAACAAAGGGTAGTATGAACATATGTTTTTTGTGTCTTATCTGAAAAGTCATGACTTTTCCTAGAAGTCACAACACTTTGAAAAAGTTACAACTTGTTGAAAAAGTCACAACTCTTTGAAAAAGTCACAACTTATTTAAAAATCACAACCCTTTGACAAAGTCACCACTCATCGAAAAATCACAACCCTTTGAAGAAAGTCACAACTTATTGGAAAAGTCAAAACTTATTGAAAAAGTCACAATCTAAGTTACGGATATTATAGTAATTTAACATTCAAGTTAGGAAGGCATGCTTTTAAGGTAATACATATATATATATATAAATATATATATGTGTGTGTGTGTGTGTGTGTATGTATGTAACAACCCGAATCCGAAAAAGCGCATCATAGTATATTTCAGCACTTCTAGGTGCCTTCCACGGTGGTCAACCACGACCCGTGGGTTGAACCACGAATCATAGGTGGGTCCATGGATTGGCCACTCAAAAATGCTCACGGTCGGAAACACGACTAGACCTACAGACCATCGGCGGGTCCATGGTTCATTGTCTAGGGGTCCGTAGATTGGCCAAAAGTCTCTGACCAACATCCACGATCTACCAGGATGGGGTGTGGGTTAGACCACGGTCCGTCGACTGGGTTTGTCGGTTGGTATGCCGATGACAGATGATTGTTAGTTTAGAGGTAGTTGGGTCTTTTCCTAATTAATTAGTTCCTATACTGCGTCATTTTACCCTTCACTAAGACCCCTATATAAGGTTTTTCAACCCCCAAATTAACCCATTAACTTCATTCTTCTAAATTCACAAAAGAAAAACTCTCCCAAATATTTCCCTCTCTAGAAATTTGAACGAGAAGAAGGATTCAACCTAGGGTTTATGTAACACCCCGGATTTGAAAGAGGTAAAATTGTTGCTTATGGAGGATTGCAGGTGCTATCCACGAAAGCCAACAATGGCCGTGGGTCGAGCCACGGACCGTAGGTAGGTTTGTGGAAGAGGCAACTAAACAATCTCGTAGGCCCAGACCACGGCTTGACCTACGAACTGTAGGTGGGACCATGGTCCGTGGTTCATGAGTTGTGGGTCAAGGAAAAATTCTCTAACAACAAACGACGAGTGACATGGTCTTCCAGTCGGGGTCTCGTGGGTCAGCATGGACAATTATTTTGGGGACTTAATGGTCTTTTCCGATTTTTATTAAATTGAAGTGGTGTCATTTTTCCTAAGTCTAAAACACCTATATAATTATTTTTAAACCCAAAAAATCCCCCATTCAAGTCACTCTCTCAAAACCCAAAACTCCTCTCAAATATTCTCTCTCTACAAGGTAGTAGAAGAAGAAGAAGAAGAAGAAGGAGATTGAAGCTAGGTCAAGATCAAATCTCCCAATCTTCAAGTCTTTGTGGGAATTGTGACTAAGGTATGATGAATTTTCATCCATGGGATCCTTCCTCCCATGGAGTCCCATAGAATTCCACAATTTGAAGAAGAATTTCCCCAATTCTAGTTAGGGTTTCTTCCATTGTTGTGGGTTATGATGAATGTTGATCCAATTGAGTGAATTATTATTGTTTATGATAGGATTGATAGAATTTCATGTATTAAGGATGAAATTACATGTACACATGCATATCCTATGATTTTCGGGTTAAATTGATATAGTTGGGTTTGATGACATGTGAGGGAAACTCTACGGGTTAGATATATCCTTATAGAATTGATGAATTATGATTAGAATTGCTTGAGATTGATGCACATCGATGAATATGATGTTAATTTCTTGAGAGTAAAGCATAGATGATGATTATGAGATGTAGTGCTTTGAGAGTAAAGCCTAGACTATGACATGTTGATTGTTGATGTTGTAATATGGAAGGGATACTTCCTATAATGAATTTATAAGCATGAACGCATGAATGTGAAAGATTTACTCACATGTATGATTCTAGGTTGAAAGGAATTCTCACCTAAAATGAAACTAGACAAAAATGTTTAATGAATGATGAGGCTAGAGGTGATTACCCTTGACCTACATATGCAAGGATATGAGTTGATTCCCATACTCCATAGAATTGAACAACAGGTGATTCCTCGCGTTCCTACTATGATGAATTGACATGGAGGCGATTACCCATGCTTATTATGAAATGATGTGGAGGCGAGTACCAGTGTCATATGATGAGATCGTGGAGGCGCGTACCCGTAATCTAAAAGTAATTAAGGCAAGAGACGAATAGCGATTGGCCTATATAAGTTAGTCATTTAGGCGAATCCCCGTGCCTTTAAAAGTAAGCATGGTTAATGGGATTATGTTATGAAGTTGATTTTCTGGGAGTGTTGCTAGATATGCCTTCCATGATGTAAACCTTTACTAGAGGTAGATGACCTAAGTCTTGGCTAAGGTTAAGTGAGGTTACTTAAGGGAGTATTCCTCTTTCATTATGATGCTTATTATGTATTGATTATGATAATTTTCTTATGTCTTATGTTGACTAATGCTTATGTTGTATTGTTTATGCTAGCCATAATATTTAGTACTTGATTGTACTAACACATACTCTTGCCTACATTTTTATCAAATGTAGGGTCTGACGACATTGATTCTCACACTCGTGGATAGCTTCGTTGTTGATCAAGGAAGTGAAGTTTTGGTGACTCCTCATTGTGTTCGAGGATGTGCTCACCACTTTCCATTTTGCCTTTCCTTTATTTCTTGGACTATTGTATGGGTTGTGACCCAAGACTTTATTCATGTTGTTTAGATGGTTTGAGACAATGTCATTAGGCTTCCCACTGGTTTTAATAAAAGACTTTGATTGTATTGAAAAGTTTTAAATTCCTGCTCATTTCCATTACTTTATGTTATGATATGCTATGTGGCTTGTATGAGGCCTCTAGTGGTGTTATACGCTTTGTTACATCTAGGAGGTACCCCGGGTCGTGACAAACTTGGTAATAAGAGCACAAGGTTTAGAATGGTTCTAGGATGTCTCAAACCACATCTAGTAGAGTCCTGTTCATAAATGTAAAGCGTGCAACATTTATGAATGGGAAGCTATTAGGTGTTTAGGAAATTTCACTTCATCACTTCTCTAAGTTGGGGCATGAAGTTTAACTCTGTAAGTCTTTCTCTTAATCCGTGCCCGATAGTTTTCAGGATATGACTACTAGAAGGGAAAATGCTAGAAGGTTGGAGGAAGGCAATGTGGAGCAAGAGGTTCCTCCTCAGGTTCTTCCTCAATCTCCGATTGACCCGTTGAATGACAATGTGACTAATGCGGAGTTTAGGTCAGTATTTCAAAATGTTGACTCATGCCGTGATGGCACAAGTGAATAGAGAGGTGGTAGCCCTCGTGAACACAAATGTGGGTACGACGGCGTCAAGAGTGAAGGATTTTTTGAGAACGAACCCTCCCAAATTTTATGGCTCCAGAGTTGAGGAAGACCCTCAAAAGTTTATCGATGAGGTCTATAAGGTGCTTGCTATCATGGGTGTGACTCTGGCAGAGAAGGTGGAACTAGCCGCTTACCAACTAAAAGGGGTTGCTCAGATTTGGTTTAATTAGTGGAAAGAGGCAAGGCCGGTGCAAGCAGGTCCCACAAAATGGGAAAGGTTCAAAAGTGTGTTTCATGACAGATTCTTCCCCCAAGAGATGAGAGGGGCCAAGGTACTTGAGTTCATCAACCTTACGCAAGGAAATATGAGTGTAAGGGAATACGCTTTGAGGTTCACTGAACTATCCATGTATGCTCCTTCCATTGTGGTGGATCGTAGGGCCAAGATAAGTATGTTTGTGTCGGAAGTGTCCAACATAGTAGACAAAGAGTGTCGCACCGCTATGCTTGTCCATGACATGGATATTTCCCGCCTTATGGTACATGCCCAACAAATTGAGAAAGAAAAGCTCAAGGAAAGAGTGGATGGTGGTAAGTATTCACATTCTAGGTCCGATGGACGCGGTCTTTCGAGATTACGGCAAAAGTTCTTCAAGTGCTCCTACTATCACACCCCAACCCTAGTGAGGCAGACAAGTACCATATGAACACATGCTTTACAAGTCACCTATGATGAGAAAGTAAACTACTACTATGCAAATATATTTACTAATGAACTTTCATATACAACACATGTTGACTAGCTGTACCAATACATGTGACAAGTGAAACTATGAAGTCAGATGATACCTTTACAATATCTACAAACCCTCTACTAGAATCCTTGACTGTACCACTATGAAATACACATAGTAAAGACTCCTCAACAAAGCCCTGAATCAAGCTGGAGCTCACCAACAATCGCTGACTATTATGTGCTTCTATTGGGGAGATCTACTAGTTTAGTACATGTACCTGCAACATGAAATACAACGTCCCCAATAAGGAACGTCAGTACGAAAGAATGTATTAAATATGCAAGGCATAATACAACCATATGTAAAATGAGAGCTCAAGTGAAACCAAATACCAATAGATAAGGATTAGAGACCACCATATGTTACATTCTTTTCTTTACTTTTGTTTGCATTATAATATTTATAAGACATATGATACAAATCACCAGCTGATCAGCGGTAGAAGAGGATGACCCATTCTACGCATTTTAACCCCTAGGATGCTATCCTCATAATTCCACATATTGGGATTGGCCCATGCTAGGCTTTCGCCCATGAGCTGCCACCCTCTTATACCAATTGGGATCGGCCCATGCTAGGCTTTCGCCCCTGAGCTGCCACCCTTCTATACCAATTGGGATCGACCCATGCTAGGCATTTTCCCCTGGGCTGCCACCCATAATTATACAGATTGCTTCACTTAGATTCTTTAATCTTTTATATTGTTGTTTTGATGTTCATAACTCTTTGGAGATTGTTCTTTTGATGATCATAACTCTTTTGAGATAGCTTTTTGGTGGTCATAATCATTGTTGAGATTTGGAACTATGGTCCAGTAGTAGAAGACATATGAATATGGACTTACGATAATAACAATGACATGGGAAGCAAATGTGACATGAACATGTAATACTTAGGAGCTTATATGTCTCAGTAAGCATTTTGACATTTCAAATTGAAGCACATATTAAGTGAAGACATTTTATATTCAACCAAGAGATTTGAACTCTGTATGATAGCCAAATACTCACTAACTAATATAAAATACAAGGTATACATGAACGTGGAACCAAGGGAGAACGTGGGCAAAATCAACTTTAGGACGGATACATATTCCAAGTAACTTACATATAAAATGTACCATAGAGCAAGTAAGGATCTTGAGAGGTAACATTATAGTCTAACACAATGGGAGTAATAACCAATAAAGGGAACATATGAACATGTGAAAAGATGACATATATGATGGAATAGACAATTGAAGCAAGTTGGCAAGATATGAGCAGATTGTATATCTAACATATAAACATGTGTACCATGTGTAATCTAGGATCATTTTGATTTATATAAGGGGAATACGTGCCAAGGGTACTTTGACGATATTAGAGTACTCACTTTAATCAGTCACTACCAAGGACACTTAGAAAGCTTACTTTGTAATACAAGTGTTGGATTCATGCCAAAGAAATAGGAAATCGAATAGCCTTACATACCTTATTCTCTGACCAATACAACTATCATGATTCAGCCTCCCCTTTTAGGTTTTAATCTACAATATAAGTCATGATAAACTAAAATTAGCAGCTATCACACCGTGAGCCCCGTAAAAAAGTAGCTAACATTGACGGATAATGAGCCCATACAACCCTTAAAATAATGTGTATCACCACACCCTCCTTCTCTGCCCAATACATACCTTATATATCTTTTTCTGAGATTACCCAAGCTGCACCAACCATAATACACATAAAACATCCTCAAATATTCTTTATCATACAACCAATTATTGAACTCACCACCCCCTTGAGTTCTTTTGTGACAACACACCCATATTTCCTCACTCAACTCATACATAAGGAGCAAGAAAATGGAGCAGTCACCTTACCTCAATTTCTACAACTTCTCCTTATAACTTGAATTCCTCTAGAACTTAAACTTCCCTTCACACTTAAACCACAGAAGAAGAGAAAAGTATCTTAATAATTAAGGAAAGTGAGTAGTAGCTTGTGGGAACTTCTGCCTTTTATTTATAATTGAGCATGAATAGCATGTTTTCTACTGCTCCATGGGAGAATTAAGCTAAATCCATAAGTGTTTCTCTTACCTTGGTTTGCAGATATGAGGATCTCTTCAAGAACCCTAGAAGGAACTTTAAGGCTGTTGTTTTAATACTTAAGAGAAAAGAGAGAGAGAGCTAGAGTTAATTCTCAATATTGTGCGTAGAAAATGAGTGAGAATAGCAGCCAATATATCTTATATTGAGCTTTCTTCACCTTTAAGAATATCCTCTAGAACCTCCCTTTTTTTGGTCCATTTTCAGCCACTAATTGGTCAAGTAGGTGATGCACCTGCTTATGTACATCAAGCAGCTCAAAAAGTCAAATTAGGTGATGCACCTACTTGCTTTCACTTGGGCTTAGATATATTGGGCCTTGGCAGATTTGGCTGCTGGGCTTTAATTCCATTTTCATTTTATTGAACTTAGTTTGGGCCTCAAGTGAGTCTATTTGCATAGGCCCAAATTTGATCCATAAACCTTGGCCTTTTTAACTAGATCCATATAGCTCAAGACACCTACTTGGTTCTTTGGACTGGTCAATTAGTCAAAGTAGGTGATGCACCTACTTGTCACCTTCTAGCTTAGTTAAGTCAAGGCAGTAGCTCACTTATTTTATTCCATTTTCTAAATATTAATCTCATTTTCTTTAACTTAGCACTTAACTTCCAACTTTTAGCTCAATTACCACCTTACCATCTCGAGTTTAAAATCTTTTCTCGATGTCAACTTAATCGTGTCGCATCAAAATATATGGACAATTCACTTTAAATTTATTCTATTGTCACTAGTTGCATAGGAAACCGAGTCCATAACTATACCACAAGGCAATTTATAAGTGTCATATAAATAGGACTAGTAAATGTAGAATACAGGGTGTTACATCCTCCCCGCCTTATGATCATTCATCCTCGAATGATAGGTTAAGCTAATAGTTTGGTGAATCTTGGAATTTCATTTGGAGATTTGTGAGAGTTCCTTCTGTAAATAGGACTATCCAAAATACATGTACTAACCTAAAACACGTATAGACAAGTCTAGTGTGACGTCTCAATAGATATGATTCATGAAATAATAATATGACAAATTAACCCCTTTCTTGACCATGTAATTCAATGAAGATACGCAACTAGAATTCATACAAATAAAGACTTTAATATACCTGTTTCACAAGACATGCAAATGAAATATCAAATGAACAACTACTAGTAGGATTTATGATCATATAAGGGGACCACATGATCTCAGATCCTTATGTTGATGTTTAGAATGAGGAGGGGCATTTAGGATCTCTACCATCTTCTATTCCCAAGTATCTTATGTTATATTCTATTCCTTCCACAATAAACCTTTTGAGCTTAGCTTCCGGGCCTTAACAATCAAGAACAACTATGGTATCTCCCAAATTTTCGTATATGGAGAACACAAAATCATAGGCCTAACCTATCGGGGCTCTACTTTCCCTTCTCTTTTATCTCGTGATGCTTTTCAGAGATGAGACTTATAAGAACACATAGCTGTTAATATAAACTCTAAAGTTTTGTGCCGCACCTTCGAATAAGGCATTATGCTAAGATTTTTTATCTATGGTTGTGATAAAATTTACATATATGCCCAACCTTTTCTGGTCAAAATCTTCACTACATAATGACACAAGGAAATGTTTTCCCAAAATGTTTAAAACTCAAGTCAATAATCACAAAGGGGCATAATGTACAAATAAATAAGTCACATTGGTATGACACATAGGCAGATTAGCACAAAAGGGAGTGCATAATATACGGGTATTAAGCTACAGAAATATATGGTGTACGCACGCATATTGTTCATAGGTTAGCGTGTGAGCGAATCAACTATAAGGAATGTATGAAATGGACTAGATGAGCACATGATCCATGAGTACTAAAGCTACAAAATATATAGTACGTAAGCAAGTAGACTATATGAAATATGAACTACAGAACACAAATCACATTGATCAAGTGTGTTATATCTCATGGATTGGTGACCTAACATGTCAATAAGTACACTTATGAAATATGAGCAAGTGAACACATGACACATGGCCAGAAAAGCTATAAGGTCTGTAATGTTTAAGCAAGTAGGCTACGATGCATGTAATATATATAGAAATGATTTATGATGCATATGACATGTAAACAAGTGATATGCGATTAATATAACCCACGAGCACTAATTTTTCTCATAGCATATGATTAATTAGCATGCAGTACCCACACAATATGGACAAGTAACACGTGGAAAGTAACTAGTGCAATAAATAACATGTAAGGAAAAGGTCTTATGAAAACATATAACAATAAACAAGGGTGCTCTGAAGCGGATAATACTTACATGCAAGCATTCTATGACATTAGGTAACCTGTGAGAAGGTAATCCACAAAGGGAAAATGACATACAAATAGATAAGTTATAGAACATGCAGCATGTATAATTATATAACAAACCATCTTTGGAAACTACGAGATATCCTATAGAACCACTCTACCATAATAATGGCAAACACACTGTCTTAAACGTTAAGTCATAGGTGGGATAGTTTTGCTCATATTCCTTACTCACCTCAAAACACATACAATTGATTTCCCCATCTACTCTCTTCAATCTCCTAAGAATTCTTATAGGTGTTCTGCTATTGGGACTTGGCTTCCGTCTAGGTCAATATAAATACTACAGTCAAGATAGAAAAAGAAAATCCTCAATAGTTCATCTTTTAGAGTAGGAGGCCGAGGTCAACTTTGCCTTCATTACTTTATATCACACTCAATGCATGGTGCCCTATGAAGGTCGAAATAGAAAATAAATAGTGATGCTTGAACACACCTTAAAACATGAACTATAATAATTTGTAAATGTCAGGTACCTATAAAGTTATATGATGATTCATAAAATCTTAGAGTTAACCCCTTCGGGCTTAACTAGATAGGTCTGGCCATACTAATAGATTTTTTTTTTAAAAACAAGTGAGGGTACACCGACTCTTTTCCCATGCAAGATAGAAAATAATAACAACTAGCATATGATCAATTTTTCCTCTCCCTTAACTGGACTATGAATGACGAATTACTACAGGCATATATTAAATGAACCCTATAGTAGCTCTATTCAAATTGATGGAAGTCTATATATGTGAATAATGCTCTACTTCTCTTTTGTACTAATGGTGTAGATGAACTAGGTCCATGTATCTTTTATCTAGGTAACCTTTCTATTCCCCTCTTTTTTTTCTTGTTGTTATCAGGACCAAATATCAAGACTTGAATCAACACTAAAATGACTTATTTGTCTAACAAAGGTTCACAAAGTTGTTCTCGGTGCGCCATTATAACTCGTTAGGATTATAGAGTTGATACATTTTTATTGCCTCATACACTTAGCAACCTCTCTTTCATAATCACCTATCTCACTCCTCTATAGCATCCTCATATCACCCCTACTCCTATGTCTAGGGAATTTGACATATCCCATCTCTTTCTAACAAGAAGCTCTACGTACATATTCGACCTGGGTAATTCAAGCTTCATTCTCACATGCTTCCTATCTAACAAGTACCTTTTAATCAAAACTAGTAGCTTCATGTACTCTAATCCCACTATGTATAACCTGACTAATCACAACTTAGGTCTAACAAATCAATGTTTTTTCCTTTTGTTAACCTTATGCTTTAGTCGCATACTAATCCTCTATAGCCAAAACATAGATTATAATAGGAACTACCATACATATATCACTTGCAGAAATTAGCACACTTATCCCTAAGTTTTATAACCATGAAAAGAATACAAATGTTATTAGTACTTATTCGGGGTTGTTGGCACATACCATATAAAAGCCAAATATTAACATATTCAGGATGATATATGGTGAGAATTTGGTCCTTGTGAACCAATTAGGGGTATCTATGGTAACACTATTGCACTGATACATTCACCTATCAGATTGTGCCACTGCCTTCTTCCAAAGAAAAAACTGGTTCAACAACATCAATTTTGAGATCATGTGTAATGCTGAAAATTCTATGTATATCACAAACTAAGAACAAGTGTCCTCTATAGAAATAGATCCTATAAATATGGAGGAAATATAGAACCCAAGAGTTGGATATATCCTCCTAAGAAGATATGCTTAGAAATGCTACAGTTCATATATGTAACTACGTAACCCATCATTTTTAAGCATATGGATAACCATACTATATCTTTCTCAATTGAACCAACGTGATACAAATGGTAAAAATGCAACTTAAAATGCATATAACATAAAAGCCTTTACATACCTTGTGGAGTGGGACGGTCGAATAAAATGAGCTCAATGTAGTCTAAATTTTGATAACTTCAGATCCTTTTTTGTAGATTGCATGTTGACATTTTAGCTACCGTTAACCTTAACAATCGTAAGCATATTATGAATAGCATGATCAGGTGAAATTGGAAATTGACTTCTTAATTTCGCTCTATCGCACGATCTGGATTACAACAGAGGGTAACTTTTGCTAAATGTCCAAGCAACCCCCTAATTATAAATGTGGCACACAACACATTCATAAGTAAGGCTTTACTAGACAAGGCTTTGTAGACTCCCTAGGATGAACTGCTCTGATACCACTTTTGTCACACCCCAGCCCTAGTGAGGCAGACATGTACCATATGAACACATACTTGATCCAGGGGCTAATTTGTCATTTGTGAATCCTTATGTAGCTATGAGATTTGATATGCTTCCCGATGTATTGTTAGAACCTTTTTCTTTCTCTACCCCTGCTGGTGATTATGTGGTGGCTAAGAGGGTTTATATAGGATGTCACATTTCCTTGTCCCATAGAGTTACCTTGGTTGAATTGATAAAACTTGACATGATAGATTTTGAAGTCATTTTTGGGTATGGATTGGTTGCATTCATGTTACCATTTTATTGATTGTTGGACTATAGTAGTCAAATTTCAGTTTCCAAATGAGCCTATCCTTGAGTGGAAGGAGGTAAATTCTATGCCTAGAAATCAATTTGTTTCTTACCTAAAAGATAGGAAAATGATTTCGAAGGGTTGTGTCAACTATATTGTGAGGGTGAGGCATGTGGAGTCCGAAACTCCTATTCTTGAGTCGGTCCCAGTTGTAAAAGAGTTTCTGGACATTTTCTCGGATGATTTACCCGGTGTTCCTCCCTAATGGGAAATATACTTTGGGATTAACCTTCTCCCCGATACACAACCTATATCTATTCCTCCTTGGAGAGTAGCTCCGATGGAACATAAAGAGTTGAAGAAACAGTTTAAGGAATTATTGGATAAGGGTTTCATTCGACCGAGTATCTCTCCATCGGGTGCTCCAGTTTTGTTTATTAAGAAGAAAGATGGTTCAATCCGTGTGTGTATTGATTACCGCCAATTGAATAAAGTAACCATCAAGAACAAGTATCCTCTTCCGAGAATAGTTGACTTATTTGATTAACTCCAAGGAGCAAGTTATTTCTCTAAAATTGAGCTCTGGTCAGTTTATCACCAACTAAGGGTGAAAAAGGAAGGCATTCCAAAAATGGCTTTTAGAACCCAATATGGTCATTATGAGTTTTTGGTGATGTCCTTTGGTTTGACTAATGCCCTGACGACGTTTATGGATTTGATGAATAAGGTGTTTAGACAATACCTTGATATGCTCGTGATTGTGTTCATAGATGATATTTTGATTTATTGAAGAAGTGAAAATGACCATATTTATCATTTGAGGATTGTATTGCAAATTCTCAAGGACCAACAACTCTATGTGAAGTTTAGTAAATGTGAATTTTTATTAAGGTCCATAGCTTTTTATGGCCAGATAATTTTAAGCAAGGGTATTGAGGTAGATCCAAAGAAGCAGATGCAGTCAAGAGTTGGCTTAGACCTCTGTCACCGACAGATTTTAGATGGTTTGTTGAGCTGTTTTCCTCCATTGCTCCTCCTTTGACGGCTTTGACTCAAAAGAAGCCCAAGTTCATATGGTTCGAAGCTTGTAAGAAAAGTTTCCAATAGTTGAATGATAGACTTACATCCGCTCCGGTGTTGACCTTATCGGAAAGTACGGATGGCTTTGTGGTATATTGTGACACCTCTAGAGTTGGATTCAGATGTGTGCTTATGTAAAATGGTAAGGTGATTGCCTATGCTTCAAGGCAACTAAAGGTTCATGAGAAGAACTATCCTACCCACGATCCTGAGTTAGCGGCGGTTCTTTTTTGCCTTAAATATTTGGAGGCATTATTTGTATGGGGTCCATGTTGATGTTTTCACCGATCACAAATGTTTGCAATATGTGTTTACCCAAAAAGATCTAAATCTTCGCCAAAGATGGTGGCTTGAGTTATTTAAAAATTATGATATGAGTATTCTCTATCACCTCGGTAAAGAAAATGTGGTGGCGGATGCCCTTAGTCGGTTATTCATGGGTGGTGTTTCACATGTTGATGATTAGAGAAAAGAGTTGGTTCGACATGTTCATAGGTTGGCCCAATTTGGAGTTAAACTAGTGGATTCCACCAAGGGTGGTATTATGGTCCATAATAGTTCCGAATCGTCCTTTGTGGCAGATGTTAAAGAAAAGAAATGCCTTGATTCGACCTTAGTAGATTTGAAGGAGGCGGTGTTAAAGAAGTCTGTAGAGGCTTTCTCCCAAGGGGGAGATGGCATCCTAAGGTACCAAGGTTGTTTGTGTGTTCCATATGTTGATGACTTAAGGGAGCAGATCTTGTTAGAAGCCCATAGTCTTTGATATTCTCCTCACCCGGGATCCACCAAGATGTACCCTGATTTGTGGGAGATCTATTGGTGGAATGGGTTAAAGAAGGATATTGTGGTATTTGTGGCTAAGTGTCTTAATTGCCAAGAAGTGAAGGTGGAGCATTAGACACCGGGAGGTTTATCCTAAGATATTAGCATTCCTACTTGGAAGTGGAAAGATTTTAATATGGACTTCATAGTGGGATTGCCCCGTACTCGGCAACAATATGATTTGATTTGTGTTACAGTAGACCGAATGATGAAGTCAGCCCATTTCATTCCCCTCAAGGTTTTGTATACGGCGGAAGGTTATGCTAAGATATATTTGAGGGAGATGGTGAGGTCGCATGGTGTGCCCTTGTCCATTATCTCCGATAGAGGTGCTCAGTTTACTTCACAGTTTTGGAAATCCTTTCAAAAGGGTCTTGGCACAAAAGTTTAGCTCAGTACGGCTTTTCACCCCCAAAATGATGGGCAAGCGGAAAGAACAATCCAAACATTGGAAGACATGTTAAGGGCTTGCGTGATAGATTTCAACGGAAATTGGGATGACCATTTTCCCTTGATTGAATTTGCCTATAATAATAGCTACCATTCAAGTATTGGTATTGCTCCGTTTGAGGCTCTTTATGGTAGGAGGTGTAGATCCCTTATCGGATGGTTTGAGGTGGGTGAGGTTGTTTTGATAGGACCCGAATTAGTTCATGAGGCCATAGAGAAGGTTTTACTCATTAGAGAGAGGTTGAGAATGGCCCAAACTCGACAAAAGTCTTATGCCGATGATAGAAGGAGAGCCCTTCAATTTGATGTGCGTGATTGGGTTTACTTTAAAATCTCACCCATGAAGGGTTTAATGAGGTTTTGAAGAAAGGGAAACTTAGTCCCCATTTTGTAGGCCCATATCAAATTTTGAGGAATGTTGGTAAGGTTACATATGAGCTTGATTTGCCAAATCAGTTGGCATCGGTGCATTACGTTTTCCATGTCTTTATGTTGAAAAAGTGTGTTGGAGATCCGACCTCCATATTTCCCCTAGAAGAATTCGAAGTGAAAGAGAATATTTCTTATGAAGATGTTCCGGTTGAGATCTCAGACCGGCAAGTTAAGAGAATGAGCAACAAAGAGGTGTCTTTCGTTAAGGTGTTATGGAGAAACCATCTAGTTGAGGGTGCTACTTGGGAGGACGAGGCCGATATGATGTCCTGATATTCTCTTTTTTTCCTCCTAAATTAGTTTGGGGTAATGAGATCCTCGTGGTTTGCTTTTGTTTGAAGTCATGTGTGTTGTATGTGTTTTCATGATTTCCTTAAATTTTCATGTTCATGAAAAAGCTTATGTTTTGAAAGAATTGGCTTTTATGATATATTTTCCTCATGTTGTTGAGTATTGGGTATGAGTTGCTTATACACTTCATGAGATAAGATGTAGAGCATGCCTTGACTTGGAGTGGAGATGTCCTTCTTGAATTTGTGCTTTTTGAGATTGAATTGCATGTGAACTCCATGAAATTCATTTGAGCATTGCTTTTGAGTTGGAGATGATAGTTCCTCCTTGAAGATGAGAAATGTTAAGATTTCATTCATTTTGGGTTGTTAGATGTAGTTCCTACTTCCTTAAGGTGCATTGAGAATGTTTCGCTTGGAGATTGAGTTCCTCCTTGATTGTGTGCATTTAGATGAGTTGCATTCATGGTGGGCTGCTAGTCTTGAGTCTTTTTGTCTAGAAAATGTTCTTAGAATCTCATTCGAGGACAAATGATCCCAATGGGGAGATAAGGTAACACAACAGATTCGAAAGAGGTAAATTTGCAGCTTTTGGAGAATTGCAGGTGCCATCCACGTAGGCAAACCACAGTCCATGGGTCAAGCCACGGACTATAAGTAGGTCCGTGGAAGAGGCCACCAAATAATCTCCCAGGCCCAGACCACAACTACACCAACGGACCGTAGGTGGGACCATGGTCTGTGGTTCACGAGCCATGGGTCAAGGCAAAATTCTCTAACAACAAACGACGACTGACCAAGACGAACCGTAGGTCCTTCCACGGTCCGTCAGTCGGGGTCTTGTGGGTCAGCACATACAGTCATTTTGGGGACTTAAGGGTACTTTTCTGTTTTAATTAAATTGAATCGATGTCATTTTGCTTCAGTCTAAAACACCTATATAAGTATTTTTAAGCCCCAAAATCCACCATTCAAGTCATTCGGTGAAAACCCAAAACTACTCTCATATATTCTCTCTCTAAAAGGTAGAAGAAAAAGAAGGAGATTGAAGCTAGGTCAAGTTCAAATCTCCCAATCTTGAAATATTTGTGGGAATTGTGACTAAGGTATGATGGCTTTTCATCCATGGGATCCTTCTTCCCATGGAGTCTCCTAGAATTCCACATTTTAAAGAAGAATTTCCCAATTCTAGTTAGGGTTTCTTCCATTGTTGTGGGTTATGATTAATGTTGATCCAATTTAGTGGATTATGATTGTTTATGATAGAATTGATAGAATTGCATGTATTTAGGATTAAATTACATGTACTAATGTCTATCCTATGATTTTAGGGTTGAATTGATATAGTTGGGTTTGATGCCATGTAACGACCCGAGAGCACCCCCTAGCCGTTACATGCGTATTCGACCTCTCGGAGGTCTCATACAAGCCTTACCATTCATTCATCGCATAGATCATAAAAGTCACTAAGAATTTAAAAAATTTCCTTACAAAGAAGGCATTTCATTAAAATAGCAAGCGGAAGACTTTTTAGACTTTATACATGATGTCTCAAAACCATCTAATACTTGAATATAACAATGGGACTAAGCCCATACAAGACTTAAACACAATACTAGAAATACATCAAAAGGAACATGTAGGGTGTTGTCCTCGAATCTATGAGGACTCACCAAGTCTTCATCGTCAACACTTAGAAACCTATCAAGTAGCCATGACATGTCACCATCTCCCAATCCCTACACTTTAGTCAAAAAGGGAAAGAAATGGGTTAGCAAATTAAGTACTAAGTATGAAGACCATGCAAAAACATGCTTCAACAGACATTTACAAGGAATATATGCTTTCATAACATTTTTGATAAAACCTTCACTTCACAAGTATAAGAGATATAATACAAGTCAACATTCGCATATAAGACCATAGCCAACTATACACTTACTCAACATATCCATATCCAACCCATGCTTAACTTTAGAAGAACACATGTCATTTCATTACCATAGGACCTCTACCTAATATAACCTTAAGACACGCTTGAG
>JAJOON010025161.1:0-44355 GCA_029582645.1 Solanum megistacrolobum | reverse complement strand
ATTTCCGGACTTTTCCCTTCCAACTGCCCAACTTCTATAGGGCATAACTCCCTCATACGAACTCGGAATTGAGCAAACTCGGTGGCGTTGAAAAGGTCGTTCCAAGGGCTTCGCAACCATAACTGGAACTACTCCTAACTCATCCTGAGCTAGGAGTTACGACTACTCGAAGTTGGCCAAAAACTCTTTTTTTTTTTTTCCCATACTTAACCAAATTTCCAGATTTTAAAATTTTCCAAAATTGACTATTTCCGAATTTCAATCTTCATCAAAACCACTTCCAATAGTCGGATGTTACAACCCCCTCACCCAAAAAAAAAAACAATCTAAGCTTATTTTAAAAAACTATTTTCAATTTTAAAAGATGTAGGTATGATATAAAAGTCATATGGCCAAATGTTTTATGTATGATAAACATTATATAAAAGATTTATTATATGTGCAACTAAATATATTATAGTTATGTGGTCATTTGGCCATATGGGAGAATGTAACCTATTATTTTATTGTGGCCCAATTAATGTAAAGCCCATATATAATATATAATAAAGAATAGATCTCATTCGTACGCCAATTATTTGATTGACGTATCGTATAATTCTTAATTAACCTTTACAAATTGGTTCTCCATCCTTCTATTAGGGTTACAACATATTTTACACCTTTTCCATCATTGATGATTGTGGTAACATAAGCTAGGGCAAGAAAGATAGTAAAAATACCAGTTTTGTGATTCATGTTTCAGCTATATTATTATATAATACCAATATCTGTAGAATTGATATATTTGAGATCTTGATGTTCATTAAGTTTTGCTTACACACTAGCCTTAAAATTTGAAATAAAACGTGTCGTTTCTGAAATTGTCATATTTTTATACTAGTCAAAATTAGTTTTACATAAATGTGTATGCTAGGTTCACAATTTCAGCCAACTGTTCGCTTAATTTTTGAAAGGAGGATATCAACCATCAACCGATCCATCACCATATATGGTGTTTAAATCAAGAAAGGTAATTAAAAATTAAAAACATAACTGAGAGACGTTACCCTAATTAATGTGGATGGTATCTCATCTTCTAATGAAGAAAATACATATTTATTAAAGATCTTATTTGAATTGACTTACTTTTTTTAAAAAAAATATTAAATAAGCGGGGTCCATTTATTAATAAAAACAAAGAGAATATTTTCAAATAACCGAGCCCAAAAGTGATCTGGTGCAGAAATAGAAACATAAGCAAATGGTACAAAATATCTTATGGAAATAATAAAAATAAAAGTATATTAGAAAAGAGAGAACACGAAAAGTTGGAAGCTTCAAGCTTCTTCCTTATACGCTGCTCTAAAATCCAAATCTTCATACACTTCCATTGTTGTGATTCAAGCTACAATCAAGGTGAGATCTTTAATTCTATCTGCAATCAAAGTGAGATCTTTTATTCTTGCCCTCTAATGTTAAAAGAGTTTAAATCCGTATCATTTTATTGTTTTCAGCGATGGCACGGTGATGGAATCGATCTCATCTTCACTTCTTTGAATCAATCGAAACTCTAAGGTTAGTTCTTCAGCTCATCACTCTCCCCTATTTTTCTATGAAACCAATCATCATGGGAGTTGTGAGTCCCTTAG
This sequence comes from Solanum megistacrolobum, assembly GCA_029582645.1. Taxonomy (NCBI): domain Eukaryota; kingdom Viridiplantae; phylum Streptophyta; class Magnoliopsida; order Solanales; family Solanaceae; genus Solanum; species Solanum megistacrolobum. Next base: position 42,724 of record JAJOON010025161.1, on the reverse strand, counting down.
TTAGATCTACTACCAGCAAGTGTAGATCTTTGTGTAAATGTAACTTGTCATGTATAACAAACTCTACTATTGCGCCGAAGCTTAACTCTAGCCTTCAAAATGTGTAGATCCTCTGTCCACATATGTTATGACCAAAATTAAGGCTCTATGTTACAGCTCCATCTCATTGTAGTTTTGTCTCCCTACAAAGTCTCAATGGATTACCATTATTTAAGCCATCATTTGGATGATTCTACCTCAATGAACTCAGAGAAATATTATTGCATCATTTGTAGGTTTCTATTGATTCCCCCTTGTTGATGGTGATTTTTAACTGAAACTAATGTTTTGACTTGGTACTAATGGACACCCCAAACTCTCACAAGGTGTAAGCACACACATCTATTGAATTTACTTCAAACTTTAGCTTATCATTATAAAAAAAAATTATCTTAGCATATTGAAGTGACACGCAATCATTAAAGGATTTTTTGAAAGTGGTTAATCTAAAAATCACCTTCAAAAAATAAAACTAAATTAGTAAAAAATCTACAAGAGTATTTCCTATTCTAAGGGAATGTTTACTCTTGAGAAATATCTCCTCAATCTATTAATGATATCAATCTCCTATACCACACTCCATGACACTTTCCACTCTCCCTCTAAAATATGCACCATACCTAAAGAGTCAGTCTCAATAATGATATTAGCAATTTCATGCTCAATACAGTAACTATGACTCTCCCTTATAGCTCTAGCTTCAACTACTATGTTGGTTGTATCATGAATTCTGAAATGTTTAGCTATTACCAGATTACCAATACAATCTCTTATACAAAAGACGGCTGAACTAGGACCAGAATTTTCTTTTGATGCTCCATCAATGCTGCTCTTTCATAAATTAGGATGATGAGGGTTCCATCTAAGAATTCTAAAAGATAATTTAGGTTTGTAATTTTCTAATTCTGAAAGAATATGAGGTCAAGAATTGCTTCTACATTTCCCTTGAAATCTAACGAGAATGAATTTTAAAATTTTATAATTAATACCCAATAGCACTCTGAATTCTGAAAAGAAGCATCCATGAACAATAGTATTCATTCGCTTCCACTGAAACTATAAAATAATGTAAGGATAGCTTGAAAAACTAGCTTCACTCTATAGTTGCCTTCTACTCCCCACCGAAACCTTATGGACTGCTTCAAAATGAGAATAGGGCCCTCGATTCTAATAACGCTAATAAAGTTTCTCCAAATTCTTGTAACATATTATCCTATAAGAAAAAGTTGTTCCATAGTATCTTTTTCCAAAATTATACAACATCAACAATTCCAAGAATAATCAGAGTTCCATATATGCACTGGAGAATCCATAGGGATCTTTTTTAACTAAATTCTCCGAGCAAGAGGGGGGATTTTGAAAGAAATCCCTTTTATCCACAATATCACCATGTCTTCGATCTTCTCTCTTTTGTACCTCAATAGCTCCCAAACTGATTTAATAGTGAACTTACCATTGTTAATTTCAGTCCACCAAACATCATCACCTTGATTACAAAGATATGCAGGATGCAACTTAGATTGGACATGTCCAACATACTCTGGAACAAGCTCTCCCATTGTTGGATATTTCCATGTCCTTTCCTCCTTTAGAAACTCACCAAAGTTTTTGAGGGGATGACAAGTTTGAACCTCAAATGCATGTAAATACAAAGGTCCCAGATTATACGAGTTATGATACCATATAGTAGAACCATATGTGATGCTATAGTAACCCTCCCCCCACCCCAATTCACCAGCATGTGTTTCCAAATATGGGAACCTCCTTTCCATTGAACAAGGGCAGGTATCCGCTTCCTACAATACTTTATCCATATAAAGTCAAAGAATAATGTACCTTGAATTCATGAATAGCTTTTTAAGTATTTTTGTAGTGTTAGCTAAAATAAGATAATGTTTTTAAGCACTTATTCATAATTAGTGATTTTTTTGTCTTATAAGAAAAGAGATATAATCCTACACAAATAGGCTCCTAGTCTTATCTCATGCACTACACAAGCACAAAATCTACCAAGAGAATTAACCTTATTTTCTTGTTAGTTATACTAAAGTACTTAAAGTTGTGAATTCATAATGACTTTTGTTTGTATAAGTATTTAAAATATTTTGAGATATCTCAAAATTAGAAATAGTCATCTAGTATTCCACTTGTCAATAACAAGATATTAAACACAAAAATTTATAAGTATAATGTATTAAATATTAAGAACTTTAAGATTGAACTCATTTAATTTAAATTAAGAATATACCTCGAGAAATAGTACTAGATTAATTGTGGCTGAAAATACCTAAAATAAAAGTTCCAAGTTCTAGATAAGATAAAGTAGAAAATATAAGTTAAAAAATAAATTTACTGATACAAGAAAAGAACAAGATGGTCTGAAAATTGAAGGAAACATTATGAATCCTTGTAACACAACATAAGAAGTAGTATCAGTTTATTTTGGGCTTACTTAGGGTATGTAGTTTGTCAAGCCTTTGTGGATGTATGAGTTTAACTTTCTAGTTATACAGTTATACCACCATCTCTTGACGACCCAGTATACACACTTGAAACCTAAAGTTAATTATTCCATGAATTTAATTATTCATATTGTTCTTCTTTAACCTGTAGAAACATTAAAAGAGGAATCGATATATGGATTCGACTGAACAAATCTCCTCATGATGGAGATATAAAGAGTTCTACGGTAAAAAGAGATGAATTGGTTGTTTAATATGATGTGCTTAGATAAGTATGTTCTTAATTCATTATACTAATGTTTTACCAATTTAAAATTTCATAAGGTAAAGAGAAAAAATATTGATCGAGGCAAAATGTGGACTGAGACTCATAACAGAAAATATGGATGTTATGTAACTAAGGCGGCTAGGGAGATCGGGGTAAGTATTCTTTCTGTACATGGTTACTAGAGTAAACTGAAGAAATGATTTTTTCTTGGGTATTAGTAATTCAGTATGTTTGTGGATATTCTCACCGAGAAAAGCCTTGTTGGTCTTCCGCACACTATTACTAGATCGATTGTCTTTGCGGTTTGATAACTTTGTCAAATAAAAGAAGGGTTGTTCAATAAGTGGAGAAGATGAAGCACCCGCCTTTTCTTGAAAATTTAAGAGTCAATGCAGGCATAAAACCCTTTGTCATGCCAATGTACCACCCAAGATGAGCACTCTAATTTTTTTTGTTCTTCCGAGAGAAGATGAATTAAAAAAGACTAAATTGCCCTTTAGAGAGTCCCATTTTATTTTATTCACTAATTGAATAACAGCTAAACTAAACATCTAATATAAAAATAGGTGTATTATGTAGAATCCATTTAAATCTAATAATTAAGACCCAAGATTAAAAAGTAAATCAGCTAACTAACACAAAATTCAAACATCTAATATATTTTGAAGATCAAACGCTATAAAATAAATAAAAGATAAAAAATAATTAAGAAAAAAATCAAACAAACATCTGAAAAAATTGTGATAGTGGCGGATTTGGATAGGGGATAAGAGGATTAGAAGATTGATATAGATTGTTGGGTGAATGGAGGTCGCCAAAAAAATTCCCCGTAAAATTATTCGATGAAGATTTGACATGAAACTTATATCAAAATATAGTCATTGAAGAACTCTACATATTTATGTGAGGGGTATAAAATGGAGATGACCGAAACTCCATAAATCTAAAAAGAAAGTGATGGTTAGTATTCAATTTTTCTTAAATCTACAAAATTTGGCTAGGAATAAGAATAAATGGTTTATGGATTTGTATAGAGGAGGGTGGAAGGAAGAATTGGTGAAAATTTAAAGTAATTTTTCTGCGACTGTGGTAGTTTCCAACTGCAGCAACCAACGGTGGTGGAGGCGGCCAGTGGCAGTAGTGGTTGGAAGGGAAGAGAAGAAAAAATTTAAAAATAATAGGCCCACAATCTGATTTTTGAGGTCTTCTGTATTATGATAGGGTAAAATGAGAGTCATTGGATCAATCAAATCATGAATGGTGGAGATTAAAATTTGACTCATAGTTACTGGACTAGATTTAAAATTGATTGGGCTATTAGAATTGGATTCAAATTAGCCCAATTCAATCAAAATTGAGACCTTTGGGCAAATTTTTTTACATAGAAAGACAATAAAAAAATTACATTAACAAACAAAAAATACAAATAAATATATAATTAAATACATCAAAAATTAGGTGTTCACAAAATTCAGGCCTGGAAATTTTACTTTGATGGAGTAGTCAATATAAAAGGCACAGGGATTGGGGCAATTCTCATATCGCCCACTAGGCAGCATTACCCTGCAACAACACGACTTTGTTTCTTTTATACAAATAACAAAACATAGTACGAAGCATGAATAATGGTCTAAATATGAAATAGTTTTGGAAGTACAAGAATTGATTGTGTTTGGAGATTTTGATTTGCTTATTTGGCAAGCTCAAGGCGAATGGAAAACTAGAGACCTCAAGCTTCTTCCGTACAAACAATTTGTGGAAGACCTCAACAAAAGGTTAAAGTTCATCGACTTTAGATATATCCCTAGGTTTCATAATGAATTGATTGGTGCCTTGGCTACCTTGACCTCAATGCTTCCATATCCTGGCAACACTTGCATCACTTCTTTTGAAATTCTAATTCGTGAGCAATACTACTATTCTAAAAAATTGAAGTAGAACCAGCTGGTGAGCAATGGTACCTGCACACCAAGCACTTTCCTGTTGACAAAACAATATCCATAACATGCTAATGGAAGCTAGAAAACTATTAGGCACCTTGCTAATGGTTTTTTTTAGTAGGAAATTTAATATAAATGAACCCCAAATTTAAATTTCCATAGATGTGTGGATACTGAAGAATACGAGAAAATCATGAATGAAGTACATGCTGGGATATGTGGATCACACATGTATGGATATGTCCTTGATATAAAAGTTACTTCAAGTAGGGTATTAGTGGCTTACGATGGAATGGGATTGCTTTCACTTTGTGAACTAAGATCATCGGTGTCAAGGTATTTAACTCATTCACCTCCTTGAGAGTTACACCCTATGCCCTCTCCTTGTCTTCATCGCATAGGAAGTGGATGTCATCAGACAAATTTAGACAAAAGCTTCAAAAGGACATCGGTTCATTTTTGTCGTAATTGATTAATTCACCAAATATGTGGAGTCAGTCACTTTTAAAGTAGTCACTAAGAAGGTGAACGTGGATTTTTTCCATTCTAACATCATTTGCCATTTTGGTATCGCAAGAACTATCATCACATACAACACTACAAATCTGAATACAAATTCAAAATTGTACATCACAATTCTACTCCATACCGACCAAAAGCCAATGGAGTTGTGGAAGATTCCAACAAAAACATCAAAAAGATCCTCATAAAGATAATTCAAGGCACCAGAATATGGCATGAAAAGTTACCTTTCACACTTTTGGGATATCGTACGAGAACACACACTTTGATTGGTGTGATCCCTTACTTGTCAGTGTATGAAACCAAGGCGGTAACACCAAAACAAGTTGAAATTGAATCTGTCCATATCATTGTGGAAGTCATAATTGAGGATATTGAATGGGTAAAAACTCGATTAGATTAGCTGACATTAATAGATAAAAAAACAATTGGAAGATGTTTGTTTTGGCTAGCTTTATTAGCAAAGCATGACTTGTGTATACAACAAAAGGGTGCACATAAGACATTTTGCAGTAGTACAACTTGTCTTAAAATGCATTCTTTGTACCATAAAGAAGCCAAGGGAAAAGTTTTCTCCAATAGTTCATAAGAGCTGGGGTATTTTTTTTACTTGGTTACAATAGTTCCAAAAATGTAGTTCACTTATGGTTTTGTTCTACAATTGACTTTCTGATTAACTCTTTAAGAATACCAGATTCTATATGTTTTTTGTAGACAATTGATCATCAGGAGAAACAAGAGACTTATAAATGAAAACCCTTGCTGGCACCAAAAGACAAAAAGAGAGAAAAAAAAAAGAGTCTTATCTGTGAAAACCTTCATAGGCACCATTAGGCGACAAAAGGGAGGATCTTAATGGTGAAAAATCTCACGAGCATCTTAAGATAATGAGAGAGAACAACATGAAAATGGTTAATTGGAAGGAACCTGGAAAGAGCACCGCTTGTCAATCCCTCTACATAAAGTGCTGCAAGGATACATAAATCAATTTCCAGATTCATAATGGTTCAGACTTTGAGAATTAGACAATTCAAACAGATCAAGAGTCAAATACAAAGTGTATGACATGGTTCATTCAAAGTCGACATATGCCTCTAGATAAGCTCTCTTTGTCTTTTTCATCAAAAGGAATACCCTTTGTTAAGCATAAGTCTGTCTTGATTCAATCTTTTAATATTCTCAAATGTAACATTTTTTAGTCCCTTTAGACATAATCTTGTTTCAAAGAAAAGCAAAAAATTTGCAAAGCTTACGACTGTTTCCCATAAAGGGAAAGTGGAGTACCTGAGTCGATATGTCATTGGTCAAGGACTAAAGACACCTGGGATCTTTTCGCATAAAAAAATTGTGTGAAGAAATACGATAAAGCCTCTTAAGTCATGAGAAAATTTTCAAAATGGAAATTCGTTCTCTAGGAAATCAATTGCACCATGGCAACGAGTAGTACAAATAACATTAAGGTATCTGATTAACAAAGTGGATGATTTGGAAAAGTGATTTAGCCAAGGATTTGAGTTAGAATTTGACAAATTGGTCGAATGTATGGTCAAGTTATCAGAAAATCAAGGCCGCAAACGAACTATCAATTTTAAACTCAAAATTTTCCCTTTCTTTTGCTCAACAATGAGATAAAAGAAAATGAGGTACTACAAGTCAGAAAGATGAAACATCACAAAAGAAGTTCTCAAATGTCTTCACATTTTTTGGTGTTTCATCACATGTTATTTGTATTTTTTGCGTCTCAATTCTAAAACATTGAGTAATACGTCAGGTCTCATTCCCTCATTAGGAAAACATATCCTAGTTGGTAAAATTATGTGCAATACACCAGTCTTTTATTCATGTGAAATACGCACCAGTTTTTCATTCATGTGCAATACACACCGATCTTTTGTTCCTTAATACACACCATATGCTTATCTTGGGAAATACAAACCAGCCTTTCATTATTGTGCAATACACACCATATTCATAATTTTGGTAATACGCCCCAATCTTATGTCTATCGACAAGGACAACACTTCCCATTTGAAACTCTCAGGGCAATATACCTCATTCTTCCTTTTCTTCTTATGGTTATATGTCCTAGTTTGAGATTCTCATATCAATTCATTTCCAAGAAAAAGCACAACCTGTTTAGAGTTTTCATTTTATAACATTTAGTATTTAGTTTCTATCTCCAACTCAAGTCAAACAAATGCTCTTGAGATATTCCTCAATATGCCAATAGAGCATCAAGATCAATCTTAAGAACGACGCACAAAGCAAGTCAAATATCAACACAGAACCCTAAGAAGACACATCTAGTAGGGATCTTCTAGCTACTTGAATGGAGTGTAGCATAGTTCTCTAGGTTTTTTTTATATTGCAATTATAGATAGTAGATGGTTACAAACAACAACAAGCAACTTTTCTACCACTATGTTTGATAGTTCGGCTATCAAATTTTCACGAACTACACTGACCTAGTTTCCTTCTAGCCAAGGATAAGTAGGTAACCTCGAAAACAAGGTTCTGTCATATTTTTCAAAATTGCTTTTAATCGAGTTTGAAATAATAAAAAAATAGCCATTTCATTCATTTTCTTTGGTTGAAAAGCTCTTCATTATTCCAAGCAAAGAGGGACATGTTGTTAACAACTAATTTTTGCCATATTTAAATTACCCCTAGAATATATAGTAAGGTAATTTCTCGTACTTCATTTTTTTTTGAATTTTTTAACTGTCTTCCTACGTTAAAAATTGAATTGGCCTAAACGACTCATCAATATTTATTGAATCGGGCTAATTTGAATCCACTTCTCACAGCCCAATCAATTTCAAACCCGGTCCAATAACTATGCCTCACAGTTAATCTCTACCGTTCATAATTTATTGATCCAATGGCCCTCATGGACCCTATCACAAATACAGTGACTTCAAAAATCAGATTTTTGGCCCTAATATTGTTTTAATTTTTCCTCTCCCACTTGTATTCCTATCCACCACCGACATCGCCAACCACCATCACCATCACCATCGCCGCCAGCAAATTACTCTAAAATTTCATCATTTCTTCCTTCCACCTTACTCTACATAAATCCACAAACCATTTACTCTTTGTTCTAGCATAACTTCATAGATCTAAGAAAATCTAACACAAATAATCACTTACTTTTTTTATTTATGGAGTTTCGGTCATCTCCATCCTATAACCCTTACATAAATGTGTAAAGCTCTCCATGAGCTATCTCTGGATATAAGTTTCGTGTCAATACTCTGTCAAAAAAAAATTGGTGAGTTTTTCAGCGACCTCGATTCACCCTAAAATCTATGTCAATCTTTTCATCCTCTCAACCTTTATCCAACTCTGCCATAATCACAACGTTTTCAACCACATAAGTCATTTTATTGTCGGATTATGTGATTTCTTGTTAGTTTTTTTTTAAGATTTACTTTGCTAGTTTTGTTTGAATTTGTTTTTTTATTAATATATATTATTTATTTTATAGATTAGATGTTTGAATTTTATGTTAGTGGACCGATATACTTTTAAATTTTGGGTCTTACTGATTAGAATCAAATGAGTTCTACCTAATGGACATTAAAATTTTCAGATGGTCCACTTAGCTTTTATTCAATTAATGAATAGAAGAAAATGGGACCCTCTATGGGGCAATGTGGTCTATTTCGATTAATATTCTCTTGGAAGAGAACGAAAAAAAGAAAAAAGAAAAAATTCCAATGGTCATCTTCAGTGGGACATTGGGAAGACAAAGGGACTTGTGCATGCATTGACTCTTAAAGTTTCATGAAAGAGGAGGTGTTTCATCTTCTCCACCTTTTTAACACCCACTTCATCTTCCTCAACTCTCTCTCAAGTTCAAGGAAGAAGAAGCTTGGGTTTCCAAACCAAGTCTTCTTTTTCATCATTTCTTTTGGGCTTTGATCCTCGAAGTATCTAGGGTTTCATCAATGAGTTCCATTCACCCATTGAGCCCCAAAGATTTCACAATTCTCCAAGTTCAGTTTCATCAATTTGATTAGGTTTTCATTCAATTCCTCATGAGTTCTAATTGTGTTCAATTATTTGATTTTGATCTTATTATGATGGTTTTCATTCAATTACATGCTTTCCAATTGATATCACATGAACCCATACATTGATCATTATTTTTGACAATGAACTTTCAAAGACATGAATTTATGAAGAAACTATGATATAGTATTAATTGAACTTAAATGTAAGATAATTATAAGTTAACCATTATAGAAGAGAAGTAAATTTCTGGCAGGTCACTACAAAAAAAATGGATAAGGGGCAGCCAATATAGAGAAATGTGATGAGTATTAAAATATGTAGGGACTCACATAATAATTATTAATAATATATTAACCCTAAGTTAGTAGTACAAATAGAGGGCAACCATTTGTAACATAATTAAGAAAGAATCAAGAAATCTTCGCAAAAGCTTCATATTCTACTCCTACTCTTGCCTTCCTCTAGGACCCATTTCAGCTTTCTGTTTTTATCAACATTCAATATACCTAATAGTTGATGACCATGTACTAATGAGGATTGAGGTGTCTGAGAAAAAATGTGGTTGATTCTGCTCGTGTTTGTGGGAGTTGGAGATATTTAATGAAAGATATTGTCAAAGCATCTAAAATTTATAGAAAATTGACGTTCCTATCTCCTTGAATAAGGTTCGACTCTTGATTTTTATCCCTTTGCATTATTCCTGTTTTGCTATGTGCTAGTTTGACTAAAGGTAGTTATCTGAATTTCAGATGAATCGTGTAGTTGATGTTTATTAGCTTCTACTATTGTTTGTCAATAACTACCTTCAGTCAACCTAACACATAGCAAAATAAAAAGAATGCAAAGACATAACAATCAAGAGTTGAACCTGCTTCAAGGAAATGGGAACATCAATTTTCCACAAATTTCGGGTGCTTTGACAATTTCATTCATTATTTCTCTCCAACTCCTACAAACACCAGCACAAGCAACCACATTTTTTCTCAGACGCTAATCTAAGTCTGATGCGTCAATCCTCATTAGTACATGGTCAGCAACTATGAGGTACATTGAATGTTGATGAAAATAGAAAGCTGAAATGGGTCCAAGAGGAAGGCGGTAGTAGGAGTAGAATATGCGGCTTTTGTGAAGATTGCTTGATTCTTGCTTGATTATTTTACAAATGGTTGCCCTCTATTTATATTACTAATTTAGGGTTAATATATTATTAATAATTGTTATGTGATTCCCTACATATTTTAATATTCATTACATTTATGTGTGTTGGCTGCCCCATATCCATTTTTTTTGCAGTGAACTACCTTAATTTTACTTGTCTTGTTTAATGGGTAACTTATAATTATCTTACAATTAAGTTCAATTAATACTATATCTTAGTTTCTTCCTAAATTCATGTCGTTGAAAGTTCATAGTCAAAAATCATGATCAATGTGTGGGTTCATGTGATATCAACTGGAAAGCATGTAATTGAATCAAAACTATCATAATTGGATCAAAATCAAACTATTGATTCAACACAATCAGAACCCATGAGGAATCGAATGAAAACCTAATCAAATTGATGAAACTGAACTTGAAGAATTGTGAAACCTTCGGGGCTCAGTGGGTGAATGGAACTCATTGATGAAACCCTACATACTTTGAGGATCAAAGCCCAAAAGAAATGATGAAACATAAGACTTGATTTGGAAACCAAACCTTGTTCTTCTTAGAACTTGAGAGAGAGTTGAGGAAGTTGAATGTAGATGTGAATTGAGAATTTGAGTGAATGAGAGTTCGAGTAGTTTTAGGGGTAGAAAGGTAGTTGTAGGACCTAGAAATAGGGGTTAAACGACATTGTATAGGCATTTAATGCATAGTAAAAGACCTTAATAACCTTAAAATAACTGATAGAGGGTTCCTACTCTTTGGAGCTACGATCCGTAGAACTTCCTACGGTCTATATTGGTCAACCATAGAATCAATATCAGAAATCCATAATTCACATCACTTTCCACGAAACCTTTAGATGTTCTATAGATGTCACGCCCCAAAATAGGTGGTGTAACTGGCACTGGATACCCTATTAGATCGAGTTACCCACTAAAACATACTAGCTAACCAAATTGTGAGACAAAAAGATTGGGCAGCACAACCTCTGAAAAGTGATGCGTAGACCGTGAAGGTCATGACCTAAATTAGAATAAACCACAAAAACAATGGTAGACAAGTCAAAAAAATAAAGATGTACTAGCTAGCCGACGAGGCCACAACCGAAGACATACCTACTTACACACATATATATACATGCCAAGTCTATGGGCTAGAGATTGAATCTTAGAAAAGAAAACCCAGAATATTGTGTCCACAATAGCCTCTATGAGAGGCATAAGCATTGTCAGGACAAACCCCCAACTATACCCAAACGGTACAACAAAAGTAAACATCCTCTAATTTCCCCAAGATAAGATGGAGCTTACCAACTCATAGCTGAACCCGAATCCTAGCGGGTGGGTCGATCAGAATCCTTGTGTGAACCTGCTCGCACGAAACAAAAAGCAACGTCCCCAACCAATAGGACGTCAGTACGAATAAAAATGTACTGGTATGTAACATGGAAAGTAGATCATAAACAATTACCGTAAAAGGGTAATAAAGATACCACTTGAAATTGAAACTCAAACTCAAATAATCTCAATGGATGACATTTGGCTACCTACTATTTAAATATGCATAGTATGCTCATACAATCGTATGTCGTGAATACATATATATAGATGCAAATGCATGACATACCCAACCAAATGCTAGCAATAGTGGTGCTGCCCAGTAGCTAATCAGCATCATATTCGCCAACCTATGGCCATCGGTGTCTCATACGTATAAATATAGGCAATAGACCCCATACCCCATGATTATAGCTTGGGAGTTTAATGCATAACATGTCATGTCATTGATTTATAACACATATATGTTATTGTTGTCATGTTGCCAATCTTGGCATGTTTGTAGTCTTGTGCTCATAATCCCATAATCACTTTTGTATGACATGTAACCATCTCATGGAACCTCATATGTTCTTCCAAATAAGCTTGAATACTGAACTTGAATTTTAGAAAGATAACCTAACCTTGCAGTTATTTATAACAATTTTAAGGTGATTTACTTAGTTCCTATACTTGGTTCCTAGGTAATTTATAAACAAAGTATTTCAAAAATCAAGTGTTCTAATAGTTTAAAAATTTAAGTTATATTTGAGAGTTTTGAAGATTGTGAGTTACTTTAAAGATTTTTGATAATAACTTTTTTGGGGAAAGAGGGTTGGTTACAAATAATAAGGGTCTCCTGTAATATTTTAAGGTACATCACCCAAAGAAGAATAAGAATTCATACATGCAAACATACAATCAAGGAAGACGATAAAATGACATGTAGATGTCAAATACTCTATTTATCCGAACGAGTGGAATAGCAAAATAATAGAATCATGAAGATAATTTAGTTGAGATCTCAATACCTTTCACATAAGGTCTTTCTAGAAAGAGAATAGCAAAATATCACATTCGGCGTTTTAGGAATTTCCCAGGAGTGGTGCTAAAATGAAGGACGGAGCTTAGCCTTAATATACCTTTCCAATAAATGTTCGAATGCCCGTAGTTTCTTCACAAAAGTTGTTCCTTACGTCCTAAACTCACAAATACTATAAATGCGCAGCTGGTCCGCACCTATAAACAATTCATAATAGAACTTAAATCGGCAGATTTGTCAGATGGGCCCAACTTGACGAAACATTCGTAGAACTTCATAAAAACAATCATAAAAGAGTCTCGAGATGATTACCCGAGAAAACAAAATGTAAACCTTGAAGAAACACCAATAATTACCAATTTATATATTCAAAAACTAGCTCCAAATGCAGCTAATAAATAGAAGGGGAAAACAATTGCCACGTGTAAAGATCGTGTTTCTAGGCACGGGGTCTACCTTTAACGGTAGAAATAGTCAAAAACTAACCTTCATCATGCGAGAACTCAGTTAGAACCCTTTCTTTAGCTTTCTTTCTGGTTAGGGGGTGAAAAGAAATGTTTTGCTGGCTTAAAATGTCGAGTAATCCGAAATAACATATTTTTTACCAAATTGGATCGTGACCCGAATTCTGCACTGGCAATCTGCAGTAAAAACCTCATAACTTTTTACTCCAATGTCGGTTGGATACGAGGTTTTGTGTGTCGCAAACTAGACTCGCAGGCATTCGATTTGATAGGTCATTGGCCTTATAACTCTTTATATATTGGAAGAAAACAACCAAGATATTTGACCCGAAGTTAAGAAAATATTATTACAGAAACTTTGATATCTTTTGCCGACCAAAGTTTCGCTAATTTTTTTGACTTCAAAACTTAACATACGACCCTTGTGCTATTATAATACCTCGTAACACACTATTCTGAGCATGTTAGACAGTCATAGGCTTATCCCCAAGGTATGAGATAATTTAAGCCTTTCAAATGGGTGAAGTGCTACCCGAGCCATTTCTTTAATGCTAAACTTTGTTTGAGGGGTTCCTTTGACCTAAATATTTAGTTTAGTTCCTTGATATTGCCACCCATTTGCAATCTTAATCTCTAATGTACGATACAAAGTCATATACACCTCATCTAACCATGCCATACTACGCCACATATAATCTTACAATAGAGCCCATCCGTAAAAATCAAAGATTGGAACCTTCCTATGGAACTCACCTACGACTCGTCAACCTTCCTAAGGTTCGTCTTGTTCATTCATAGGTCAAACTTCAGAAACTTAAAATTCCAAAAAACTCATCTCCAAGTCTACGACTCCCTTTCGCTTGACCCGTAGAAGTTCCTACGGTTGGTAGGTTAGACTCGTAGAACCTGCTTCAGAGCCAAAAAATTGTAGTTTCCTTTTCCTTTTAACTTCTAACTTTCGGGGTGTTGCAATCATATTGTGGTATGTATGATAAACAATATATAAGAGATTTATTATATGTGTAACTAATATTTATTTTATTATTATTATGTTATATATTATATATTACATATTACTTTACTAAAAATGGGAACTAAAAAGAGTTAAAATTTCAAATACCAAAATAACCCTATAAAGTTGAGTTACTATAATAATACCATCAAAACAAGAAATAATTTTTTGTAATAAAATCTAAAATCTATATTATTCATTTATAACAACGTACAAAACTATTTCATGATAAATATTGGTAATAATCACTATAATAAATTAATATTGAAGTTACATCTCTTCATATTAGTTTTTTTGCATAATTTCTCATTGACTTATTGATTTTTGATTGGTTGTTTTTTTTTGCAGGTTTAAACACTTATATTATTTGTACTATACATTTGTTCTTTATTTATTATTTTTCTCCTTTATTTGCATTAATATTTATTTTCATAACTCATATCTAATTATTTATTTAATTACTATTCTTAATATTTATAACTCTCTCGTTTTTCATATTCATAACCTCTCACTATTTTATTTAAAACTTTAAGATATCTTTTGATATTCCTCCATTTTTATCTATATAATTCATCTTTTTTATTTCATGAGACCCTTATTCAAGGTCATCCTTTTCATTAAATAGTCATAGTTGTAAAGCACTTATCACTATTGTATGTTTTATTTGATTCATGCTTTAGTTTGAATTCATGAAGAAGACTCAGCGATCTTGATTGGTTGTTTGAGCAATATCAACAACAACTTAAAAAGTTATGTACTGATTCTATATATTTCTTTTCTTTCATCTATATTGTTTTATTAAATTCTTTAAATTATATTTTTTTTTTGTCTTCTCTGTTTACTTTTTATGCTTCTCTATATTAAACTTATTTAATACAGTTTTCTATAAAAAAAAAAAATATTGTTGCAAGTTTTTTATTTGGACTTAAATTAGTCATTTGTAAATTCATTGGAAGTTTGCTAACCAATACTTACCAATGTTCAAACCACACGTTTTCATAGAATTTAATCTTCTAACAGATCTATAAAATTTACATGGGAGATACGTGCAACGCACGTGTCACACCCCAAATGAGGAGAGGTGTGACGGGCGTCTAGTGCCTCATTGACCGAGCAAACTAGTGAAACTTAACAAAGATGATACAACGGAGGTCGACCAGGCCCTTACAATAACACACTGAAATGAGATAACTGGACCAATAAGGTCACAACAACATCAAGAATATATGAAAGGACTAACAAGGAGAACTTAACTAATAAAGAACTACCAAGCCAATAAGGTTAAAATCAAAATCATATATACAAAAAATCGACAAGGCTACAATGGAAAGCTGAAAAGATTCAATAAATTATGTCCACAAGTTTCTACGAATACTATAACTCAAGTCGCTGGGAAAAGCCCTAAATGATACCAACAATCATCTATAAACTCCAGGAAGAATGAAGCTTACCAATCCACAGCTGAGCCAACACTCCTATTGCAAAGGCTGATCAGGACCTCTTTCTAAACCAGCAGCATGAAATGCAGCGTTCCCAGGCAGTGGGAGGTCAGTACAAATGAAAGTTACTGGTATGTAAGGTTGAATGTAAAAATAGTTGTTGTAAAAAGGGTAATAGAGATACAACCTGAAACTCAAACTCTATTAGCCCCCATGACCAACTTATATTAATCAAATATGCATGGTATGCTTGTGTACTCGTATGTCGCGATAATATATATAAATGCAAATGCATAAGATACCCAACCAAATGCTAGCAATGCTGGTACCTTCAGGTAGCGAGCCGGCATCATATTCGCCATCTGTGTCTCATATGTATTAATATAGACAATAGGCCCCATTCCTCTCGATTATAGCTCGGAAGTAAAATGCATACCATGTCATGTCATGGATTCATAATGCATATATATGTTATTGTTGTTATGCTGCCAATCTTGGCCCATTGGTACTCTTGTTCTCATAATCTCATAATCACTTTCGTATAACATGAAAAAAAACTCATAGAACCTCCTATGCTACTAGAATAAATATGTACACTTGACTCGACTTTAGAGAGGTACTTAGATTGGAAGATGTTCATAAGGTACAGAAAGAATCTCCTCATGACATTATTTAGCTTCCATACGACCATTTAGGCTTACAAAACTAATAATGGACTTAAAGCTCTTCACTCGACTTCAACATAGTAAATTAGTCATTTAGGAACTCAAAAGAAGACGGACATGCTTGACTTGATTTATGAAACGACTCTAATTTGGTAGTAGTATGGTCCCTTTTTAGAAACAAGATTTCTTGAAGAGTATATAACGAAAGAATAGAGTAAAATATTTTGTGTTAGTATTGTTTTCAAATAATATTTTCGTAAAAGCTTCTAACAAAGAAGAACTACTTAATAACTCCCTTGGATACAACACACTAATTCTCCAGCATTTCAGCCTTATCATAGGACAACAGTTAACGAATAGACATAATGGAATAGTAAAAAAATAACTCATTCGACAATTTATTATTTTCAAGATTCGTACAATATAAAAAAGAAAGATTTTGCCTTAACATACCTTAGTGCCAACTTTCTGAATCTACCACAAACTTCGTCTAAACATTGACTTTGCAATATCTATAGACTCAACAACCGCTACTCTCTTCAAGTCAAAACCCCAATTTAAGCTCTTTTGATAAATCAAGAAAATTCTTGAATTAAATGATAAATCCGAGAAATATAGGATATGAAAACATTAATATTTTTTTCAATGAATTGAGTTGCATGACTGTAGCTTCATTTCTCCAACTATCTTCTCATGTAGCACAATAAATCTTGGGGAAACAAAATATTGTTACGTGCTTCCCTCTTCAAAACCAACCAAGTGACTGCTTGATTTAAATTGTCCAAAATCATCAAGATATATAGCTGAAACCTCTACCAAGAAAAAACTTACTTGTTTAATAGAAAAAGAACCAATAAAGATCCAAATAGTTGATGCGCTCATGCTTTCCGAGAAAGCCAAATTACATTCTAACATTTACTTCATAAATGATGAACAAAGATGTCTCCCTATACCACTTTAATCGTGTATAAGAATCCAAAGTGCAACATCTTGTGGAAGATACTTTTAAGCTTACTTAATATTGAAGAAAAAGAGTAATTTTAGAAAGATAAAAAAGTACAAGTTAAGGTGATATACATATCTATATGTATTAAATGTCTAAAGCGGTGGGACTACTTTATTTTATATTCAATATGGGGGAAATTTTGAATTATTTTTAAAAATATAAAATTGGTTATACTTTCACTAACCTTTTTTTAATTGATAAGCTAACAACAATTCTAGCAACAAGTAGACAAATTGAGATAAAGACAAAGACAGAATACAATATGTATGCACTGAGATATTGCATGGATTTATGGTAAAACACATGTAACTTTTTGAATATATTAAAATCAATAGAAAATTATTTCAAACAAGACCTACCTCATATGATGATATTTTCTTGCCATAATTAGATTTACTATCTTCGTTTAGATATTACAGACACACACACAGATAGATATATATATATATATATATATATATATATATATATATGCCGATTAAAATATGATGTTATGAAATCACACACAATTCTATAATAAAAATACTCTCAAATTTGTAAGCTTTGGTATGAGATAAGGAGAATTGTAAACACCCAGAATGTTACCACACGTATCCAGAAACTAATATATTATAGTCATGTGGTCATTGACCCATTTCGGAGAATGTAAGTTCTTATTTTATTTGTGGCCCAATTAATGTAAAGACCATAAATAATATCTAATTAATAGTAGATCTCATTCATACACCGATTAATTGATTGGCGCAACAAATAAAGTCTTAATTAACCTCTATAAATTGGTTCTCCATCCTTCTATTAAGCTTACAACATATTTTACACCTTTTTCATCATTGATGAATGTGGTAACGTAAGTTAGGGAAAGACAAGACGGTAAAAAGACCAATTTTGTTATATAATACCAATCTCTGTAATATTAATATATTTAAGATCCTGAGGTGTATAAAGTTTTGCTTACACATTAGCCTTAAAATTTGAAATAAAACATGAACTTTCTCAAATTTTCATATTTTATGCTAGTAAAAAATAACTTTTACATAAATGTGTATGCTAGGTTCACAATTTCAGCCAACTGTTCACTTAATTTCTCACTAGGAGGATTTCAACCATCAACAAATCCTTAGACCATATATGGTGTTTAAATCAAGAAAGGTAATTAAAAACTTAACTGAGAGACGTTACCCTAACTATTGTGGATGGTATTTGATCTTCTGATGAACAAAGTAAACATTCATTAAAGATCCTATTTGAATTGACTAAATTTTTAAAAAAACAGTCATTTTTTAATCGAGCGAGGCCCAATTATTCATAAAAACAAAGAGAATATTTGTAAATGACCGAGCTGAACAGGGACCCGGTCCAGAAACAGAAGCATAAGCAAAGGGTACAAACTATTCGATGGAATAATAGAATCATAAAATATATTAGAGATGTAATACCTCAAAAATCAAACATGGACTTTGTAGCAGAAAACTGCAAGAAATGGTGAACCACGACAGGTTTCACAGACCATGAAAGGAACAACGGTACGTCGACCTTCATGTAGTTTTACACCCCAGCCCTAAGTGTTGGACCACGGAGCACACCACGGGCCGTGGTCCCCCAAATGGGTCGTGGGACTACTCGTGGGAGCCAAGCAGAACCTACCCCAGCTTAAGCCTCAGACCACGGACCCTACCACGGGCCATGGTACCTTTGACGGGCTGTGGATGGGTCCGTTATCCAGGATCCGTAAAACCCTATCCCAACTGAAGGACCACCGTCGCCTTCACGTTCCATGATCATTCACACGGTGCGTGAAGTGGACTGTAGAGGGAAGGGCCCAGAACTAGTAGTCACTGGCCCAGGAACCAGGACCCATACGACGGACCGTCCTAGTGATGGTCCGTCGATGCATCCGTGGTCAGCCCTCGTCAAATCTTTAGTAGGGTTGTTTTGGTCTACTCCCTTATGCGTTGGATACCTAAACTACGTAGTTTTGGTTAGTTTAAGCCTAGTAACTTAATCAGAACCTACTCTAGTCAATCATTCTCCTAAATTCATATAAAACATAGCGCAAAAAGGGAAGAAACAAGCGATAGCTTTCTCCAAGAACGTAGCAAGTTTTCTTCAGTTCCAGCCCCAAAATCGAAATATTTCTCTGTGAATTTCGTCACCAGGTATGTGGGATTTCACTAGTGGGATTTCACCAGGTCCCTAGAATTTAATCAGATTCATGATTCCCTATACATTATTTAGACCTAGGGTTTCCAAAACTTTACATGATTGTTGTGATTCAGCTATTATAGTATTCTTAATAAGATCATCATGTTTTCGTAACAATGTTGCTTAGTTCCTTGCATTAAACTCAGAACCATGTTCATGAATTACACTAGCTAGGTCAGATAAACATATATACATGCCTCAGATTTCGAATGTTTCATTATCACTACATAAGTGTTGCATTCTCAGTTAGGATGTAAGAATATTGAGCTATTCCACTATATTTTAGTTATGTTATATTGTACCCATTTCTTGTTGGGAGTACGCTTAACACCGAGTTGGACTAGGGTTCAGGGTACCCTCATAGTCCTAAAACTACGTGCCCTATAGGTTTATAAGTCCCCTTTGTTGGGCATCATATTTAATGATCGTGCCAGTCATGCCTTTATACCCCTGATAAGGTATATTGGGTCCTCTAGATAGGGCGTATACATTGGACTGTGCGTTTTAGCTCACGTGGTTCTATGTCGGTAAATAGTAGCTCCCACAGTCAAACTTTAGTGCATTTGACCCGGTTTCCAGTTTATGCTTTGGGATTCGGTCAGCATGTCCTATTCATGGTTTAGTACTTGGTCATTACATTCAATTTAGCTTTACATCATATTGCAGTATCGACATTCGTATTCAATTATGTCATTTCCCAGTTTCGCTTTGTGTAGTTTATAAGTTTGTGCAGTTATATTCTATATCCTACATGCTCAGTACATTCCAAGTACTCACGCTTAGATCGATTGTCAATCCGCATTCAGCAACATTAGTGTTGAGTCCCTACTAATGATAATAATGGGTCAGCAACAACCAGGGTTAGAATTAGCATTCTACCAATTTATTGATGTAGCTCACATTTGGTTACTTAGTGGAAAGAAAATAGGGGTGCGAATGCAGCCCCTGTGACTTGGGAGTGTTTTATTGGAGCTTTTCTGGACTAGTTCTTCCCGAGGGAGTTAAGAGAGGCTAAAACTAATGAGTTCATGAATTTGAGACAAGGAACCATGTCAGTCCAAGAGTACGGGAAGCAGTTCACTCAACTCTCTAGGTATGCTCCACATATGGTTGCTGATTCGACGGAACAAATTAGTAAATTTCTGGCTGGGTATCTGACTTGCTTAAGATAGAGTGCAGGAAATGTATGTTGTTAGAGCGTATGAATATATCTAGGCTCATGACTCATGCTAAGCAGGTTGAGGGAGATAAGCTTGGGGAAATCGCAAAGGACAACAAGAAGGCTAGAATAGGAAACTATGAGTACTCTCAGTAGAAGTTGGGTGGTGGAAATCACTCACAGTTTCAGCGGAGGTCTATAGCCCCAACACCTTCATCAACTAGTGCTCCATCCCGCAAGTTTCGGTTGGATGAGAAAGGTAGTGTGTGAGGCTCTAAGTCTTAGGGGAGTGCTTCAAGTAATAGGACCTATCCAACTTGTCCAAAGTGTGGTAAGAACCATCCAGGCGGCTGTCTTGCAGGCAAAGAAGGGTGCTTTTGGTGTGGTTAGTCTGGCCATAGGTTAAAGGATTGTCCTTCTACAAGGCAAGGAGAAGGAGGTAACAACAATAGGGCTCAGTTTACAGCTCTAGCAGGTCGCCCATCTCAACAAGGTACTTCATAGGGTATTGGTGGCGGTCAGCGCCAGAACATGTTGTATGCTCTCATGTCACACTAAGATCAGGAAGATTCTCCTGATTTGGTCACGGGTATATTGCGAGTCTATCACTTAGATATTTATGCATTATTAGATCTAGGGGCTACTTTGTGTTTTGTAACTCTCTACATAGTAGTGAACTTTGGTGTCAGCCAGAAACTCTTTCGGAACCCTTCTCAGTGTCTACTCCAGTTGGTGACCCAGTTATAGCCAGACAGGTATACAAAAATTGCCCTGTCACAGTCTCTCAGAAAATCACCTGAACAAAATCATGTAGAGTTAGAAATGGTAGATTTTGATATCATTCTAGGCATGGATTGGTTGCATTCCCATTATGCCTCAGTTGATTGTAGAACTAGGATCGTTGGGTTTCAGTTTCTAAATGAGCTAGTCTTAGAGTGGAAAGGTAGGAGCTCAGTGCCTCTAGGTCGATTCATTTCTTACCTAAAGGCCATAAAGATGATCTCTAAGGGTTATATGTACCATCTTGTTCGGGTTGAGAATTCAAAATCCTAAACCCAAATTCTTGAGTCAGTTCCAGCAGTAAATGAGTTCCCATAAGATCTTCTCGGAGTTCCTCCCAAAAAGGAAATTGACTTTGGAATTGATCTGCTTCTAGATACCCAGCCTATTTCGATTCCACTTTATAGAATGTCTCCAGCCGAGCTTATGGAATAGAAAGAATAGTTTAAAGACCTTCTAGACAAGGGCATAATCAAACCTAATATATCCCCATGGGGTGCTCCAGTGTTGTTCATGGGAAAGAAAGATGGTTCTCTCAGAATGTGCATTAACTATCGTCAGTTGAACAAAGTCACCATCAAAAATAAGTATCCCATCCCTAGGATGGATGACTTGGTCGACCAACTTCAGGGTGCTAGTTGCTTTTCTATGACAAACCTCAGATTCGACTATCATGAGCTCAGAGTTAGAGATAGTGACATTCCGAAGACAACCTTCAGAACCTGTATTGTTCATTATGAATTTATAGATATGTCATTTGGCCTAACAAATGCTCCTGCAACTTTCATGAACTTAATGAACAAGGTGTTCAAACAATAGTTGGACTTATTTGTTATTGTCTTTATTGATGATATCCACATCTACTCTCGGAATGAGGAGGAGCATGCAAATCATTTTAGGGTTGTTCTGCAAACACTCAAATATTGCCGGTTATTCACTAAGTTCAGCAAGTGAGAATTTTTGTTATAGTCTGTCGCTTTCCTTGGTCATGTGGTATCTAGTGAAGGAATCTGAGTGGATTCTCAAAAAAATAGAGGCGGTGAAGCAGTGGCCGAGACCTACCTCTCAAACAAATATCTGAAATTTCTTGGATTTGGCCGGTTATTATAGGATATTTGTGGAAGGATTTTCATCCATAGCTACCCTATTAACCAAGTTGACTCAGACAAAGGATAAGTTTCAATGGTTAGATGAGTGTGAGAAAAGCTTTATAGAATTGAAGACTAGGTTGACTACAGCTCATGTCTTGACTCTACCAGACGGTTCTGACGATTATGTAATTTATTGTGATGCATCCAGGGTTGGCCTAGGTTGTGTATTGATGCAGCGAGGTAAGGTTATAACTTATGCTTCTACACAACTTAAGGTTAATGAGAAGAATTATCCGACTCATGACCTCGAGCTTGCACCTGTAGTATTTTCCCTAAAGATTTGAAGACATTACTTGTATGGTGTTCACGTAGATGTGTTTACAGATAATAAGAGCCTTCAGTAAGTGTTCACCCATAAAGAGTTGAATCTTCGTCATAGAAGATGACTTGAATTCCACAAAGACTATAATATGAATGTACTTTACCATCTCGGCAAGGCCAATGTAGTAATTTATGTTGTTAGCAAATTATCTATGGGTAGTGTAGCACATGTTGAAAAAGAAAGGAAATAATTACCAAAAGATATTCACCGCCTTGCTCGCTTATGATTTGGTCTTACTGTTACAACCTAGGAGTACCCCCTAGACGTTACACGATGTGCAAGACTCTGAAAAGCCTCATACAAGCCCTTAGCATATCCTGAACATAAGATAATAGAAATGTATGGAAAATTTCAAAACATTATCCATACAGTCGAAGTCTTTTATTAAAAACAAATGGAAGCCTGTTTCTAAACATTGTGTCAAACCATCTAATACAACTATGAAGAAAAATCTTAGGACACAACCCATACAATAGTCTAAAAACATGAAAATAAAAGAAATAAAGGAAATAGTGGGTTTGTCCTCGAAGCTATGAGGACTCACCAAATCTTCAACTCCTTTGTTCCTTAGAAACCTAGCTTCAAGAATGGAACTCAATCTCCGAAAACCTACATTTGATTAGAATGTAGGCAAAGTATGCATTAATAGAAAATTTACTAAATATGTTATCTAGCATAATCATAAGAGCATAAGATAAGGGTTAGTCAACATAATACATAATCCAATACTTCATGAATAATCAATTATAAGCATAAGAGACAATATCATATTAATAAGCAAAGTCTCCAACATAAGCGTCATATAACCATTACTCAACTATTATTCATTCACATCATAATAAGACCAATCTCAAGTAACCTCAAGGCATAGTTGTGCAATGCATGAATGACATCCCATAATACCATCCATGCTAAGTATCCCTTTTGGTCATCTTAAACATAGTCAATATTATTAGTCAAGCCATAGACTCTCATAAGTAGCTTCAAGTCATACTTGTGCAATGTATGAGTAAGACCCCATAATCCTACTCACACTAAGTACCACCTTAGGCCATCACACTAATCACCCTAAGATCTTATCCTTTAGCTTAACTCTCATAACCAAGAGAATCTGTCACCTTTAGTCAATATTAACAAGGAAGGCAACTATAGAACAATCCTATCTCAAGGTATATCACTTAAAAGCACAGTTTCTTGAATAACCTTAAGTCATACTTGTGCAATGCATGGGTAGCATCCCATAATACTATACATTCTAGGTACCACTTTTAGGTCATCATACTAATACTTCTTGGTTTGGAACCTAGTTCCTCTCTTTAACTTTAGAACACTATGAGGTACTCCCTTAAGCACATCTTAGTTCATTATTAGATTGAACACTATGAGACCCTTCTTTAAGCATGTCTAAGTTTATTATTTACATGGACCCTATGAGATACTACCTTAAGCATGTCTAAGTACATATATACTCTTGAACACTATGAGGTACTTGATTAAGTAAGTCTTAGTTCATTTATGCTTTGAACACTACGAGATTCTTCTTCAAGCATGTCATAGTAGAAACCAGAACTCAACATGTGAAGGCTTCCATCTCATGAGACCTAACTTTTGGAAAACTTACACTCTACTACGTAAGAGTTCCCCCTTTAACTTGGATAGTACTCACATCAACTAGGTGTGGTCCTCCTTTCAACTTAGAGCACGGACCCTATCCTGTATCACACTCCATCTCACTGTCACTATCCACTTGAGGCCAAGCATAAACCCCAAGATTTAATATTAAGCCTTGCTTAAAACTCATGTCTCATGGAAGGATGTCCTTGATAAACAATCCATGTTCAAGTGATTTTGTCAGTTTATACTTTCAAGCATTTATAAGGTAGGTTTCGTTAGTATAGGTCTTTCACCACAATTCTACCTATTAGAATTCTATTCATCACTTTAGTTTTACTCTCAAAGACCTAGTCATTCAACATTCTTGACTACAAGCCTTACTCTCAAAGCTTTACTTTTCATAATCATCAATTACACCTAGATTTCAAGGCATTCTAATCACATTCTTTATTATCAAGTGATTCCAGCCATAATTCATCAAAAAGGTTCAACCTACAGCTTTATAAGTCAAGATCCATCATATATAATAGAGTCTAGTTCAATTCATGTCTATTTGTTCCTAATTTTGAACCATTACTAAGCATGACATTAATTTTAGAAGATCAATTCTAATTCTTCAATTTCACCTTTCATGGCATAAACTCACATAATATCAAATTAATCATATAGACTAGGGTTAACCATGGAATTCACATAAATTCATCATAATATCATAATTCAATGCTAATTCAATCATAATTAAGTATCATCCACTTGATTGGAATCAAACTTCAACACTACCCACAATGTAGGAAGAAACCCTAGCTAGGTTGGGGTTTTGTCTTCACAATTGTGGGAAACATAGGGCGCTCTATGGGTGACCCAAAAATTAATAAGCTAACATACCTTATGAAGATTCACCATGAAATTGAGGAGAAAAGGCAGACCCTTTAACCCTAGACTTCACCTTCCTCTTTTATGGAGTTATAGAGAGAGAATTATTTGGTTTCTTTTTGGTGAGTTAAGAGAATGATTTTGGAATGACTTAATTAGGGGTCTATTAGGATTATATAAGGGGCCTAATAAGTAATTAGTTGTCCCCACTTAACCCCTAACTAATTACTAATTAACCCCCAAGCCCCTAACTTAAAACTAAAAACTGGAATTCTTCACCACTCACGAGACCTTCACCCATGTGTCGTCGGTGGGTCTACTGACCGTGCTGCGCCTTCGTAAGTGAAGGTCTGCAACGGAACACTCAGGGGAAGCTTCAGCCTTGACCCATGACCCCTACGCACAAGGCGTGGGTCTATCTACTAGCCGTAGATGCCTTCGTGGGAGGCTGTTTTTTGATAGCTTTTTGGGCTGTCTCAAGGTCCTCCTCAAGGACCCTTGGTTGGTCCTTGGGGGGGGGGGGATCGTAACTTGACGTGTAAACCCAAAAACACATATATTGTATACTGGAGATTATTTTGAGACTCTAACCTTTATGTTAAACCCCAATTAGGTTAGTAGTTTACACATTAGGCTCTAGCTTAGTCTTCTAGTTTTAGGGGGCATACCAATATCTCCCCCTTGGGGAGATTCGTCCTCGAATGACGATCTAGACACCTTAAGGAATTAAAGAGACAAGGCTAGCTGCCCATCATGCATGCAACTCATCTAAATGCACGTAAGCAAAGGAAGAAAACTTCAATTCTAAGCTAAACATATTCAATGCAGCACAAGGGAGTAGGAACTACTTCTAACAACCCAAAATTCATGCAATTATATATTTACTCATTTTCAAGGAGGAACTAACATCTCCTAACTAAAACATGCTCAACATACACTCATTGAGCCTAAATACAATTTACTCTCAAAAATCATTTATTCAAAGAGGAATCATTCAACTCTAAACTAAAGCATTCTCATATTTTCGTCTCATGAAATCTATATGCAACTTTATTCAATGCATTACAACATGAGGTAAAATAATGCATATAAGTCATTTATATGAAGACCTAAGATTTTTCGTGAACATGCACATAAGAAAATCATGGAAACACATAAACACACAATAACCTAAAATTTATTAGCGACACTATCTCCCCCTTGGGAGTAAGCCTATTTAATCACATCTAAACATCATTCATGCTAAAGACAATTTCAAGGTCCAACATAACAAGTCACAAAAGACAAGAAATCCGGAAATTACTAAAGCATCAAACGCATACCCGAAGCAATATGAGGAGATCACTCTTGATCTTCTCTAGATTGGAGAGCATAAAACCTATTCTTCTCTTGAGCACTCGCACCCGGACCACTAGAGGAAACTTTCTTAGCCTCCCTTCCCTTAGCCTTAAGAACCTGGCAATCTCTCATTGTGTGCCCATCTTTACTACACCCATAGCAAGCATCCATGCCGGCTAGGAACTTACCGTAATGACTCCTCCCACACTTGGAGCAAGTAGACTTGGGCAATGGATACCCACTACCTTTCTCTTGGTCAAAGATTGGGGTGTTGGAAAAATCTTGACCGGAATACCTTTGTTTAGACTTAGGCCTACCTTGCCCATCGGACATAGCATTAGGAAAGTTCCCATCATCGGTTCTAGCTCTTTTCACCTCCCTATTAATTTTCTTATGTTTTTGCTCGTCAATTTATTGAGCATGCACAATGAGACCAGAAAAATTCATACTTGGGATAAGCATTGCTGAACGATATTCATTAACAATGAACACCGCAATCATAAACTTATTCATCTTGGGCCTCGAATCCCCTACTATGGTTGGAGCATATTCGGATAGTTGGGTGAACTTAAGGGAATAGTCTTTCACACTCAAACCCCTCTGTCAAAGGTTTATGAACTCTTGCATCTTTAATTCCCTCAACTTTAGGGGAAACAACCTATCAAGGAATGCCACTTTGAACCCTTCCCACTCTATTGGGCCCTGTTCTATCAGCCTATTGTCTTTTCATTGTTCATATTAAATTTGTGCTACATCCCTCAATTGATAAGCGGCTGGCTCCGCTTTCTCTACCGAAGTCAATCCCATGATAGCAAGCACCTTATACACCTCAATCATAAAACCTTGAGGTTCTTCCTCCATTTTGGAGCCATAAAACTCCGAAGGGTTAATCCTCAAAAACACTCTCACTCTAGAAGCAGCCATCCCCTTTATTGGGTTTGCCATAGCTACTACCTCTCTATTGGCTTGGGCCAACATTATAACGGCCGACTTAATATCCGCATTAGACATATCCAGAGGATCAATTGGTGCTTGAGGAGGAGCTTGATGTGGAACTTGGAGAGGAACCTCTTGCTCCTCATTGCCTTCCTCACCTCTCCTATAATTTGGCCTTGTATTAGCCATACCCTAAAAATCAACGGGCACGAATTAGAAGAAGTGCCTAATAAAGCCAAACTCTATGGCACGACTTAGAGAATGAAGAATTGAGATTTCCTAAACATCCAATAGCTCTTATTCATAAATATGGTGCACTTCACATTTAAGAACAAGACTCTTCTAGATGTGGTTTGAGACATCCTAAAACCATCTCAATATCTTGTTCTCTGATACCAAGTTTGTTACGACCCAGGAGTACCCCCTTAACGTAAAATAGCGTAGAAGACTTCGAAAAGCCTCATACAAGCCCTTAGCATATCATGAACATAAGATAATAGAAATGTACGAAAAATTTAAAAACTTTATCCATACAATCGAAGTCTTTTATTGAAAACAAGCTGAAGACTTTTTCTAAACTTTGTCTCAAACTATCTAATACAACTTTGAATAAAACTCTTGGAACACAACCCATGGAATAGTCACAAAACATGAAAATAAAAGACATAAAGGAAATAGTGGGTTTGTCCTCGAAGTTATGAGGACTCGCCAAATCTTCAACTCTTTTGGTCCTTAGAAACCTAGCTTCAAGAATGGAACTCAATCTCCGAAACACTACATTTGATTAGAATATAGGCAAAGTATGCGTTAGTACAAAATGTACTAAATATGTTAGCTAGCATAATCATAAGAGCATATGATAAGGGTTAGTCAACATAAGACATAATCTAATACTTCATGAAACATCAACTATAAGCATAAGAGACAATATCATAATAATAAGCAAAGTCTCAAACATAAGAATCATATAAACATTACTCAACTCTTAGTCATTCACATCATAATTAGACCACTCTGAAGTAACCTCAAGGCATACTTCTGCAATTTATGAATAGCATCCCATAATAGCATCCAAGCTACATATCCCTTTTGGTTATCTAAAACATAGTCAATATTACTGGTCAATCCTTAGACTCTCATAAGTAGCTTCAAGTCATACTGGTGCAACGTATGAATAAGACCCATAATCCTACACACACTAAGTACCACCTTAGGCCATCACACTAATCACCCTAGGATCTCATCCTTTAGCTTAACTTTCATAACCAAGGGAAACTCTCACCTTTAGTCAATACTAAGAAGGAAGGAAACTATAGCACAATCCTATCTCAAGATACATCACTCAAAAGAACACTTTCTTGAATAACCTTAAGTCATACTTGTGCAATGCATGAATAGCATCCCATAATACTATTCATGCTAAATACCACTTTTAGGTCCTCATACTAATACTTCTTGGTTTGGAACCTAGTTCCTCTCTTTAACTTTAGAACTCTGTGAGGTACTCCCTTAAGCACATCTTAATTTATTATTAGGTTGAACCCTTTGAGACAATTTTTTAAGCATGTGTAAGTTCATTATTAACATGGACCCTATGAGATACTAGCTTAAGAATGTCTAAGTCCATTTATACTCGTGAACACTATGAGGTACTTCGTTAAGTAAGTCTTAGTTTATTTATGCTTTTGAACACTATGAGATGCTTTTTCAAGCATGTCTCAGTTAATTGGATTTGGATATTGCTACTAGAAACCTTAATTCAACTATGTGAAGGCTTCCATCTCATGAGACCTAACTTTCGGAAACCCCACACTCTACTACGTAAGAGTTCCCCCTTTAACTTGGATAGCCCTCACATCGACTAGGTGTGGTCCTCTTTTCAACTTGGAGCCCGGACCCTATCTTGTATGACACTTCATCTCATTGTCACTATCCAATTGAGGCCAAGCATACACCCCAAGATTTACTATTAAGCCTTGCTTAACACTTATGATTCAGTGAAGGATGTCCTTGACAAACAATCCATGTTCAAGTGATTCTATCAGTTTATGCTTTCAAGAATTTATATGGTAGGTTAAGTGAGGATAGGTCTTTCGGCAAAATTTTACGTATTAGACTTCAATTCATCACATTAGCTTTACACTCAAAGTCCTTGTGATTCTACATTCTTGACTTCAAGCCTTACTCTCAAAGCTTTACTTCTCGCAATCATCAAATACATATAGATTTCAAGGCATTCTAATCACATTCTTTAATATCAAGTGATTCTAGTCATAATTCATCAAAAAGGTTCAACTTCAAGCTTTATAAGTCAAGATGCATCATAAATAATAGAGTTTAGTTCAATTCATGTCAATATATTCCTAATCATCAACCATTACTACACATGCCATTAATTTTAGAAGAACAATTATAATTCTTCAATTTCACCTTTCATGGCATAAACTCACAAAATATCAAATTCATCAAATAGATTAGGGTTAACCATGGAATTCACATAAATTAATCATAATGCCATAACTAAATGCTAATTCAATCATAATTAAGTATCATCCACTTGATTTGAATCAAACTTCAACACTACCCACAATGTAGGAAGAAACCCTAGCTAGGTTGGGGTTTTGTCTTCACAGTTGGGGGAAACCTAGGGGGCTCTATGGGTGAAAGAACCCATAGATGAATAAGATAACATAACTTATGAATATTCACCACGAAATTGAGGATAAAAGGCATCCCATTGAACCCTATACTTAACCTCCTTCTTCTTCTTCTATGGAGTTTTAGAGAGAGAATTATTTGGTTTCTTTTTGGTTAGTTGAGAGATTGATTTTAGAATGACTTAATTAGGGGTCTATTAGACATATATAGTGGGCCTAATAACTAATTAACCGTCCCCACTGAACCCCTAACTAATTACTAATTAACCCCCGAGCCCTTTACTTAAAACTAAAAACTAAAATTCTGCCCCCACTCACGAGATCTCCACCCACGGACCGTGGGTGGGTCTGCTGACCGTGCTGCACCTTCTTAGGTGAAGGTCTATAGGTCAACATGAAGAGGAAGCTTCAGCCTTGACCCATGACCCCTTCCCATGGGGTGTGGGTCCATCTATTGGTCGTCGATGCTTTTGTGGGATGCTACATTTTTGACAGCTTTTTGGGTCGTCTCATGGTTCACCTCAAGGACCCTTGGTTAGTCCTTGGGGGGGTCGTACCTTAACGTGTACACCTAAAAGCACTTATATTGGATATTGGAGGTTATTTTACGACTCTAACCTTTACGTTAAACCCCAATTAGGTTACTAGTTTACACATTAGTCTCTAGCTTACGTCTTCTAGTTTTAAGGGGCTTAACACTTACGGACATTCTAGATGGTGGTGTGATAGTTCATAATATATCTGAATCTTGATTGGTAGCAGAGGTTAAGGAAAAAAGGATAGTGATCCTATAGTACTTCAGTTGAAGGGTGCATGCCATCAGTAGAAAGTAGAGGTTTTCTCCCAAGGGGGAGATGGTGTGCTTCGTTATTAAGGTCGTCTATGTGTTCCTAATGTGGGTGAATTGAGGCAGCAAATCCTTATAGAGGCTCATAACTCCAAATATTCCATTCATCTAGGTGCCACTAAGATGTACCGTGACCTACAAGAAGTCTTTTGGTGGAATGGCATGAAGAGAGACATAGCAAATTTTTTGGCTAAGTGTCCTAACTGTTAACATGTTGAGGTAGAATATTAGAAATCAGAAGGTATGACTCAAGAGATTAACATTCCTACATGGAACTAGGAAGTGATAAACATGGACTTCATTACAGTTTTACCTCGTACTCGTAGACAACATGACTCCATTTGGGTGATACTCGACAAAGTTACTAAGTCCACTCAATTCTTGGCTGTCAAGACTATAGGTTCGGCAGAGGATTACGCCAAGCTTTACATTAATGAGATAGTTAGGTTGCATGTTGTTCCTTTATCTATCATCTCAGATAGCGTTTCCTAGTTTACCTCTCATTTCTAGAAGTCGTTCCAGAATGGTCTTGGTACCCACGTAAATCTAAGTACAACATTTCATTCACAAGCGGATGGTCAAGCAGAGTGTACCATTTAAAGATTAGAGGACATGTTGAGAGTTTGTGTGATTGATTTAAAGGGCAATTGTGACGATCAACTACCTCTCAGAGAGTTCGCCTATAATAATAGCTCTCATTCCAACATTAAGATGGCCCCTTTTGAGGCATTATATGGGCGTAGATGCAAGTCTCTAGGTTGTTAGTTTGAAGTAGGTGAAGCAGCATTGATTGGGCCAGATTTGGTTCATTAAGCAATGGAAAAAATTTAGCTCATTAGAGATAGACTAAAGACAGCCAGAGTTCTGAGAAGTCCTATGCAGATATGAGGAGAAGGGACTTAGATTTTGAGATCGATGATTGGGTTTTTCTGAAGGTGTTACCTATGAAGGGGGTAATGAGATTTGGCAAGAAATGGAAGCTCAGTCCAAGATATGTAGGTCCTTAGATAATTCTGAAGAGAGTTGGAAATGTGGCGTATGAGTTAGAGTTGCTAGCAGAACTAGCAGCGTTTCATCCTATCTTTCACATTTCCTTATTGAAGAAGTGTGTGGGTAATCCCACATCAATAGTACCATTATAAAGTGTGGCTGTCAAGATAGTCTCACTTATGAAGAGGTTCTAGTTGAAATTCTTGATCGTCAGGTTCGTAGATTGAGAAATAAAGAAGTCGCTGTAGTGAATGTTTTGTGTAGGAGTTAGTCAGTAGAGGGAGCTAGTTCGGAAGCAGAAGTAGCCATGAAGGCCAAGTATCCTCATCTCTTTCCTTGTGATTCTATTTTAGCCTGAGGTAATATTTCCTCTCCAGTCTCTTAGCTTACTCTTGTGTAAATTCCATCTTCGTATCATGTTCATTCAGTTATTCTTGCAATTTCAGCATATTTGCATGTTCTTGGAACTCAATTCAGTCACATATCAGTTTCTTGTACTTAGTGGTAGGGATTGCAGCTAATTCCCTCCATGCACAACTATCTTAGACTTCAGTCAAGCACGAATGTTCATAAAGGGGAGATATTGAAACACCTCAGAAATCAAACATGGACTTTGCAGCAGAAAACTACAAGAAATGGTGAATCACGACAGGGTCCAGGGATCGTGAAAGAAACCACAGTCCATCGACCAACCCGTAGTTTCACACCCCAGCCCCAGGTGGTGGACCACAGAGCCCACCATGAGTCGTGGTCCCTCTAACGGGTTGTGGGGCAGCTCGTGGCTGCGAGGAAGAACCTACCCCAGCTCAGGCCTCAAACCACGAACCCTATCATGGGCCACGGTACTTTTGAAGGGTCGTGGATGGGTCCGTTATCCAGGATCAGTAGACCCCTAGCCTAAGTGAAGGACCACGGTCGCCTTCGCAGTCCGTCATCTTTCGCATGGTCCGTGAAGTGGAGTGTAGAGGGTCGGGCCCAGAACCAGTAGTCGCTGGCCCAGGAACGATGACCCATACGACCGACTGTGGTCCTAGTGATGGTCCGTCGATGCGTCCGTGGTTAGCCCTCATCAGATTTTAAGTAGGGTCGTTTTGGTCGTTTCTACGATGGGTTGGACACCTAAACTACATCGTTTAACCTGTAAACTACGTAGTATCGGCTAGTTTAAGCCTAGTAACTTGATCAAAACCTACCCTAGTCGATCATTCTCCTAAATTCATCAAAAACGTAGCGCAAAAAGGGGAAAACAAGCGATAGCTTTCTCCAAGAACGTAATGAATTTTCCTCAGTTCCAGCCCTAATTTGAAAGATTTCTCTGTGAATTTTGTCAACAGGTATGTGGGATTTCACTAGTGGTTCCTTTCATCCAAATTCTTGATTCTCTATACATTGTTTGGACCTAGGATTTCCTGAACTTTAGATAATTATTGTGATTTGGTTGTTATAGTGTTCTTAATCAGATTATCATGTTTTCATAACATTGTTGCTTAGTTCTTTGCATTATACTCAGAACCCTAGTTGTGTAAATTCGTTTAATTTATGAATTCCACTAGCAAGGTCAAATAAACAGATAGACATGCCTCATATTTCGAATATTTCATTATCAATACTTAAATGTTGCATTCTAAGTTAGCATGTCAGAATATTGAGCTATTCCAGTATATTCCAGTTATGTTATATTGTACACATTTCTAGTTGGGGGTAGGCTTAACACCAAGTTGGACTGGGTCCAGCGTACCCTCATAGTCCCAGAACTACGTGCCCTCGTAGGTTTATAAGTCCCCTCTGTTGGGCATCATATTTAGTAATCACGCCAATAATGCCTTTATACACCTGGCAAGGTATATTGGGCTCTCGATGGGGCGTATACATCGAACTCCACGTTTTAGCTCACGTGGTTTATGTTGGTAAATCATAGCTCCCACACTCAGACTTTAATGTATTTGACTCGGTTTCCAGTTTATACTTTTGGATTATGTCAGCTTGTCTTATTCATAATTTAGTACTTGGTTATTGCATTCAATTTAGCTTTACAACATATTGCAGTATTTACATTCATAGTCAGTTATGTCATTGCCCAGTTACTCTTTGTTCAGTTTGTAAGTTTGTTCATTTATATTATATATACTGCATGCTCAGTACATTCCAAGTACTGAAGCATACTCTGCACTACATAATATCATGATGTAGGTTCAGGTTCTCAGCATCCAAATCACACTTAGATCGATTGTCGGTCCGCATTCAGTAGCATGAGTCGTGAGTACTCATACTTCGAGGACAATAGACATGCTTTTCATACTAGTCTTTACTTTCAGTTTTCAGTTTTGCTAAGGTTAGTTGGGGGCATGTCCCAGCAACTCTAGTCAGTTAGAGGCTTTTTCAAACATAGTACTAGATTCAGCTTTAGATTTGAGTTTGATCTCTTAGTTTTTATTGAACTGTTAGAACATTTCATATATTCATATTAGTTTTGGGTATTCCCCACGTTTAGATATTTCTTGTTTTAAGCTTCCGCATAGTATCTTTTTATTCAATTGTTTAGTAGACTTACGATATGACAGCTTCAGGGTTAGCTTGGGGTCACTCGTGATCTTAGGTATCGTGTTTTCGTCAAGGGGGTAGCCTCGGGGCATGACAAAAGATGTGAAAACATGAACAGTTGGAAGCTTCCAGCTCCTTCCTTATTTGCTCCTCTAAAATCCTAATAACCATACACTTCCATTGTTGTGATTCAAGCAACAATCAAGGTGAGATCTTTAATTCTAGCTACAATCAAAGTGAGATCTTTAATCTTACCCTCCAATGGCAAAAGAGTTTTAATGCTTATACTTTTATGGTATTCAGTTGATGACATGGTAATGGAATCGATCTCGTCTTCACTCCATTAAACCAATCGAAACTCTAAGCTTAGTTCTTCAACTCATCACTATACCTTCTTTGTCTCTTAAGCTAACCATCATGGGAGTTGTGAATCCCTCAGTTAGATCTACTACCAGATGTGCAAATCTTGGTGTAAAGGTAACTCGTCATGTAAAACAAGTTCTACTAGTGAACCGAAGTTTAACTCCAACCTTGAAAATGCACAGATCCACTATCCACAAATGCTATGAACAAAATTAAGGCTTTTTATTTCAGCTCTACCTTATCATAGTTTTATCACCCTACAAAGTATCAATGGATTGAACCTCATTCGGGATTAATACCATTATTTCAGGTTTTGTTTGGATGATTCTACCACAATGAGCTAGGAGAAAATTTATGTTGCATCCTTTTTTAGGTTTCTGTAGATCCGCCTTGTTGATGGTGATTTTAGCTGAAACTAAACTTTTGATTTGGTACTAATGGACACCCCAATCTGTCACCAGCTGTAAGTACACAAATATATTGAATTCGCTTCAAACTTTATCTTATCAAAATAGAAACTTTTACCTTAGAAAATTGAACTTACATGTAATCACTAAATGATCAGGGACTATGATACACATACCACCATTTGCTTTGATAATCATGTAGATGCCTCCTAATATATAGTGTACCATATCTTGCTTGATTGAGTATCCTCTTTTTTGTGCTATGAATTTTTTTGAAAGTGGTTGATCTAAAAATCACCTGCAAAAGATAAAACTAAATTAGCAAAAAAACTACAAGAGTATTTCCTTTTCTAAAGGAATGTTTACTCATGCGAAATATCTCTTATAAATCTCTTGATAATACTAATCTCCAATGCCACACTCCATGACATTTTTCACTCTCCCTCTAAAATATGCACCTTAGCTGAAGAGTCACTCTCAGTAATGATACACCAATTTCATGCTCAATACAGTAATAAAAACACTCCCTTATAGCTCTAGCTTCAGTACTATATTAGTTGTATCATGAGTTTTGAAACCTTTAGCTATTACCGGATTACCCCTAAGATCACTGATAAAAAAGACTGCTGAATTAGGACCATGATTTCCTGTAGATGCTCCATCAGTGCTACACTTCTATAAATTAGGAGGAGGAGGTGGTTTCCATTTAACAATTTTAAAAGTGAATTTAAGTTTGTACTATTCAATTATGAAAGAAAAAGGGGCCAAGAGTTGCTGATACATTTCCCTTTAAATCTAACAAGAATGAATTTTAAAATTGTATCATTAATACACCATAACACTCTAAATTTTGAAAAGGAACCTCCGTGAATAATAGTATTCATTCGCGTCCACAAAAACTATAAAATAATGTAATGATGTCTTGGAAAACTAGATTTACTCTATAGTTGCCTTCTACTACCCACCACAACTTTATGGACTGCTTCATGTTGAGAATAGGGCCCACAATTCCAATAGCACTAATAAAGTGGCTTCAAATTCTAGTAGCGTATTCTCCTGTTAGAAAAGATGTTCCATAGTATATATCTTCTTTCAAAATTATACAACATCTAAAATTCCAAGAACAATCAGAGTTCCATCTATGCACTAGAGAAGCCAAATGGATCTTTCTGAACAAACTTCTCCGAGCAAGAAAGGGGATTTTGAAAGAAATCCGTTTTATCCATAATCTCACCATGTCTTCAACCTTCTCTTTTTTGTACCTATATATCTCCCAAACTGATTTAACAGTGAACTTACCATTGTTAGTTTCAGTCCACCAAGCTTCATCACCTTCATTATTGATATATGCAGGATGCAAGTTAGATTGTACATGTACAGCATACTCAGGAACAAGCTCTCCAATTGTTGGATAGTACCATGTTCTTTCTTCCTTTAGAAACTGATCAAAGTCTTTGATGGGATGACAAGTTTTCACCTCAAATGCATGTAATTTCCAAATATGGGAACCTCCTTTCCATTGTACAAGGGTAGGTATTTTCTTCCTACAATACTTTATCCATAAAAAGTTATACTATAATGTACTTGGAATTCAGGAATAACTTTTAAGTATTTTTGTAGTGTTAACTAAAATAAGGAAATATTTTTAAGCACTTATTCATAACTTGAGATTTTTTTGGCTTATAAGAAAAGAGATATAATCCTACACAAATAGGATCTTAGTCTTATCTCATGCACTACAAAAGCAAGAAATCTACCAAGAGAATAAACCTTATTTTCTTGTTAGTTATACTAAAGTACTTAAAGTTGTGAATTCATAATGACCTTTTTTTGTGTAAGTTAAAATATTTTGGGATATCTCAAAATTAGAAATAGTCATCTAGTATTCAACTTGTCAATAAGAAGGTATTCAACACATAATTTCAAAAGTATAATGTATTTAATACTAAGAACTTTAAGATTGAACTCATTTATTTTGAATTAAAAATGAACCTCGAGAAATAGTATTAGATTAATTGTGGCTGAAAACACCTAAAATAAAAGTTCCAAGTTCCGTATGAGATAAAGTAGAAAATATGAGTTAAAAAATTAAATTTAGAATAACAAGAAAAGAGCAAGATGGTCTGAGCATAATATATTGAAGGAAGCATTATGAATTCTCGTAACACAACATAACAAGTAGTATCAGTTTATTTTGGGCTTACTTAGGGGATGCACTTTTTCAAACCTTTGTGGATGTATGAGTTTAACTTTCTAAATTTACAGTTATACCACCGTCTGTTTACGAATTAGTGTACACACTTAAAACATAAAGTTAATTGTCCATGAATTAAATTATTCATATTGTTCTTCTTTTAACCTGTAGAAACTTTGCAAGAGGAATTGATATATGGATTTAACCGAACCAGACTCCTCATAATGGAGATATAAAGAGTTTTGCAGTAAAAAGAGCTGAAATGGTTATTTAATATAATGTGCTTAGTTACGTATGTTCTTAATTCATTATACTAATGTTTTAAAATTTGAAAATTTCATAACGCAAAGGGGTAAAATGTTGATCGAGGCAAAATGTTGACTAAGACTAATAACAGAAAAGATGCATGCTATATAACTGAGGCAGCTAGGGAGATTGGGGTAACTAAAGTATTCTTTCTATATATGGTTACTAGAGTAAACTAAAGAAATGATTTTTTCTTAGATATTAGTAATTCGGTATGTTTGTGGATATTCTCACCGAGAGAAGCCTTGATGGTATTCCGCAAAATAATAGTAGATTGATTGTCTTTGCAGTTTGATACCTTTGTCAAGTGAAAGAAAAAGGAGGTGTTAAATAGGTGAAGAAGATGAAGCACCCGCTTCTTCTAGAAAATTTAAGAGTCAATGTGTGCATAAGACCCTTTGTAACGCCAATGTACCACCCAAGATGACCACTGTAATTTTTTTTCTTCTTTCGAGAGAAGATTAATTGAAAAAGACTGAATTGCCCTTTAGAGAGTCCCATTTAATTTAATTCACTAATTAAATAAAAGATAAATGGAACATCTAAAAATTTAAAAATAGGTGTATTATGTAGAATCTATTTAAATCTTTTAATTCAGTCCCAAGATTAAACAGTAAATCAACTCACGAACACAAAATTCAAACATCTAATATATTTTGAAGATCAAACACTAACAATAAATAAACGATAAGAACAATTTAAGAAAAAAATCAAACAAACTGATTGAAAAAATTGTGATAGTGGCAGATTTGGATAGGGAATGAGAGGATGAGAAGATTGATATAGATTTTTGGGTGAATGGAAGTCACCAAAAAAATTCCCCATAAAATTATTCGATGAAGTTTTGACATGACACTTATATCAGAAGATAGTCATTAATGAACTCTACATATTTATGTTACCGGTATAGAATGGAGATGACCGAAACTCTACGAATCTAAAAAGAAAGTGATGGTTAGTATTCGATTTTTCTTAAATCTATGAAGTTTGGCTAGGAATAAGAATAAATGGTATATGTATTTGTGTAGAGGAGGGTGGAAGGAAGAATTGGTGATAATTTAAAGTAATTTTTCTACAACAGTGGTGGTGGCCAACGGCGAAGATCGACAGTGCTGGAGGCGGCCAGTGGCAGTAGTGGTTTGAAATAAAGGGGAGAGAGGAAATATTAAAAAAAAATAATAGGACCAATATCTGATTTTTGAGGTCTTTTGTATAATGATAGGGTAAAATGAGAGTCATTGGATCTAAAAAATTATGAATGGTGGAGATTAAAATTGAAGTCATAGTTATTGGACTAGATTTAAAATTGATTGGGCTATTAGAATTGGATTTAAATTATCCCTATTCGATCAAAACTGAACCCTTTGGGCTAATTCATTATTTTTATGTACAAAGACTATAATAAATCTTAACAAACAAAAAAATACAATTAAATACGTCATAAATTAGGTGTTCACAAAAGTCAGGCCTGGAAATTGATAGAGTGGTCCTGAAGAAGGGTGGTGGTGGTAACCTGAACTCTGCGTTTACATTGGCATAGGTCAATGTAGATTCCACAAAGAGAACGTCACTATACTACTAGCGGTAGAGGTCTCGGCATTTTCCTCACTGAAGTCAAACGGAGACATTAGATGAAAACATGTAGTTGATGAACAGATAAGAAAGAAAATAATCCTTCGTTATGCTAAATATTATATGCAACCCTTTATGTGGCTGCTCGTTAACTCTTTATATGATCATCATTCATATTAGTAATCCTTTGTATGTTTATCGCTTATGTTATGCCACATTATAGTAAAGCTAGTAATCTTTATACGCACATTTTAACTCTATCATAATCATACATAAGAGAGTACATTATGGTTGTTTTCAATATGAAAGAGGGCACATTTTTTTATGGGATATGTTGTCTTTTCTTTGTCATCTTTCCAGGGAATTAGGTACTACTTTAGG
The DNA here is from genome assembly GCA_029582645.1 of Solanum megistacrolobum. Lineage (NCBI taxonomy): Eukaryota > Viridiplantae > Streptophyta > Magnoliopsida > Solanales > Solanaceae > Solanum > Solanum megistacrolobum. Next base: position 2,747 of record JAJOON010025161.1, on the reverse strand, counting down.
GTTGGAATGAGTTACCACAAAGCACTCATGCATACAGAAATAGGTAGACACCAACTGCACATTCATTAGATGGATAAACACAGCGAAGAAGATGGAGCATGACATAGACTCATTCAATGATGGGAACTGTGAGCTCACTCATTCTAGTTCAGCTCACATTATTAATACTTTGAAATATTAGTTCAAATAACTTATGTTTGGCAAGGTATGCTCTTAGTCACATACCTTTTGTTGGTAATATAACACATCTATTGTTGCAAATTTATTCATTTTTTTCTCTATTGATGGTAGTGGTGGTGAAGAAGTCGAAAATGTATTAACATATGGGATCCCAGTAAAACTTGTGCAGTATTTTCGGATTACAATTTGGGTGAGACCACCACAAGCCAAATCGCTAAATCAAAGGAAGCAAGAGTTACTGAACTTGAAGCCATTTTAGGTAGTAGTTCAAAGAGTGAAGAAGAGACTATTGAAAGTGAGTTCGAGGGTCTCTTCAAATAGATAATTGAAGTTGAAGTTCAGTATTTGGCATTATCAAAAACAACCCAAAATTTGTGAAGTGCAACAGTAGATCAACTTACCCTCTTAGAAGAACAGAAGACATTAGCTTCAGAACAAGTACAGATGGTGCACGTGCTCGGAGATGCCGAAGCAAAGGCTGTAGAACTCAAGACACAAACCAAAAATTTGGAAATTACTGTGAAGATTTAGCAAGCACTGCTAAAAAGCTAAAGCTACAGAAGAAAGTCTGTAGGTACAATTTGTGTTTTTTCATACAGTTGGTGTTGTTGACCGTTGTAATTGGACTATTTCTGATGCAGATGTCTCTTGATCATGCTGAACTTGTACCCACCTAATATTAGAGAAGTTTCTTTCTTTCTTTCTCTTTTTTTTTCTCTCCCTATTTCAACATCGTCGTCCTTCAATGTTGAAAGTTAGATTAGTTTGTTTTAGATGTCTATAGATAGCTGAAATACCTACTTCTCATTTTGTCGTGTCTATAATGAATGGTAGTGATAGAAGATGGTCTGTTCGTTCATAAGTTGAGATAATTTTTCTTCTGTAAAAAGGGTGAGCACTTTGATTTTCTTAAACCTGGTCTCATATCATTACGACTTTAGACATTTCTGTTTGTTTGTGATGAACTATATAATGGTCTAATTGGATTATTGGAGTTGCGGAAATACATACGACTTTAGATATTTCTGTTTGAAGTTGAAACAAAATGGCATGTACATGAATTGAAGCTCATGTAGAAAAGCAAGCCTGAACTTTCGCCATATGAAACATCAAATACCGCGTATCTTGGGTTGTTCTAAAGTAAATAAACTTGTGCATGTATGACTTAAATGGTGATCTCGAGATCGGGTATCTATGCACTTTTGCCCTTTACAACAGCCTTAAAGGCTGTGCCAAGCTTTTCTAGGCCCTAACCATGCTTGTTATCCATTGCCCTTTTATAACATTGCTAAAGTATTTAGTATGAAAAATATTAAATATTAAAAGTAGATATGATAAATTACAGGTAGTTGATCAGTTATGTATTATTTTTCTTCTAAGAAATTACCTGGGGTATTTTTTATTTACTTTAGAAGGAGAGTAAAATCTGGCCATTGACATGTGAACCCATAAATACAATGTTTGTTTTTGCTATCTAATTATTAGTTATGAAGCCTTTGCTCAAATTTTATGCTTGGCTTATGTATGATTCGTGGAGAAGTTCTCTTAAAACAGAGAGATTGCTACTTTATTTCCTTCCAATACTTGATTTTGATATGTTTTACTTGAGCTCAGGGCCAATCAGAAATCACCTCTCTTTTCCTACAAGGTAGGAATCACTACTAAAAAAACTGTAAAAAGAGACTTAAAAAAGAGACCTAAAAAGAGACCTCAACGGTAGGTCGCTATAATGTAGGTGACTTTTTTGTAGAGACCTCATGAGGTCGCCAAACAGAGACCTCACGACGTCACCAATAAATTTTCCGATTTTTTTTTAAAAAAGACCTCATTAGGTCGCAATTTCATAATTTACATTTGTTTTATTTTTAATAAAGGTGGCCTCATGAGGTCACTTTTATATTATTTATTTTTATTTTATATTTAAAAAAGGAGACCTCATGAGGCCACTTTATCTCATAGCCTAAAATAATGAAATTGTCAAAAAGAGACCTCGTGAAGTCTCTTTACTGTATTTCTAAAAAATAAACTGCAGAAAAGAAACCTCATGAGGTCTCTCTACTGCATTTCTAAAAAATAAAATGCAGAAAAGAGACCTCATGAGATCTCTTTTATGAAATTTTTGGAAAATAAAATGCAAAGAAGAGACTTCATGAGGTCTCTTTTTCTGGAAAAAAACTGACAGCTTGTAACTGTTTTTGCAGCTGCTCATCACCTGTCATATTAATTCAATACCTTTCTAATTAGCTAAATCAAGCTCAAAGAGCTTCCAACAATCAACTAATACAACACATTTACTAAATATTCTCTTATCAACTCAATATGCAACTCACCTTCAACGTAATTCAAAATTGAACGAAAAATCATAAAATCCATAAGTTATATAATAGGATTTCAATGTTATCATGCATTCACAAAACAAATAAGTCCCATAAAAAAGTCATAAAGTAAAGAACTTAGATTATCTATTACAACTCTAAACTTCACTAATGCGGTAGTGTGTTTGCCACATGATCCTCATCTTCTTCATCACTACTAGACTCATCTGTCATATTTCTTTGTTGACCATA
>JAJOON010025160.1:0-40327 GCA_029582645.1 Solanum megistacrolobum | reverse complement strand
TCCTCATTTACAACAAGTGTGATCAATAATGCAACATTCACATACATACATGTATCATAATGAAGCAAGAACAAACATACATCACACAATCATAGAATTACAACCATCACCTACCTCGAAACAAGCTTGAAACCCTAAGAAACTTGATCCTTCCCTTTCCGGATTCGTTCCGCTTGTTCTTGGTCTACAAACAATCAATATAATACGGGAATCAATAAACAATCACTAATTACCCGAATTACTAACAAATCTATGAACCCTAGATCATACCCATGATCCCAATTATCCAATTTAGGGTTGTTTCCACCATAGAATCTATAACAAAATCCTCACCCATCAATATTCACCCATTCTATTACGTTCTACGGATCGAAGAACGGATTCGGGGAGTAAAAAGCTTACCTTTAGCCTCAAGAATTGTGAAAAATGAGTAGGAGTCGCCTGGGGTTCGTTCCTTAGCTCTAAAAGTCAAAATGTGCATAATGAGGTTGTTTAGGGGTTTATTAATGACTTTAATTCACGTCGAGCCCGCCACAACGGCCACCACCCCGCCACAACGGCCCTGCCAAAGTGGAAAAAAGTGGCACCAAGGCGGCATTCTCAAACCAGAGAGCTAATTCAAGAATTCCAAAATTACCATTTCACAACACACCTCTAACCCACGATGCTCAAAAAATACCCTTTAAGCCAAGATCGATTACGGGTGTTCTACTCACCCGAATTCAATTCCGTAAAGTCTACGGGTTCTTTAACTAGTTTTCTAACTACTCATGTAATCAAAATGACAAATGATTCACCCGATTGTTGCTAGATTTCCCTACACCTCAAAGACTTTGATTTCATCCAAATCTGGACTAGCTTGGGAAATTTCAAGATACTACAAAAAAGTTTTCCGGCCCCAAATCTTCTCCCGTTGGCTTTTCTATAACGACGAGAACAAGTCGTTACAATAGATACTAATTTACCCATCACTCGTCCCCGAGTGACAACTAGGAGAAAAGGGCTAAAGCAAGAATATAGTAGTATCTAAATCGTCAAATTACTGGGGATACTTTTCCCACATACTTTCTTACCGAATCTCATTACCCACTAAGGGTTTCACATCTCCAACCTCAAACCAACCAATTGAATACCTACACATCCTCCCTTACAATGCCTCGATGAAGTCATTTCAATACTCGAGTGATAAATATTGTTGTATGTAAACTTAACTACAACAAAAGCGATTCCCAACAACCACCAAAATTGATCGTACACACGTCTACAACATGTTATCAAGGACTTTCACACAATCATCCGGACGAATCCTTTAGCACTTAAACATGGTAAAATTCCAAGTCAATATTCACTACAAATAGAAGTGAACCTGAATCAACAAACACATACTCATAATACCCAAACAATCACAGTTCTTTACAATATCTCCATCCCACAACATAAATTCCCATGAACTTAAGTTATAATAAATTTGATCCTTAGAAATCAGATACTCATCGAGGGATATGTCCAAGCATACAACCCCTCCAACAACACTATCGAAATGCTAGATTTAGTAATTGTAGATTACCTCTTAAGAACAGTAGAATTGGACCCAATGATCCCCACATTCAACCACACATAATCGATACATGACCTCGACGACTAGAGGAATATTAAGAATGCCGGACAACCACAAATACGCATGGTAGCTCTTCTGTAAAATTCTCATAAGCAAGGTGGTACATATAGCAAAATACTTTAACAACTCAAGACAACGCCAAATATGTCATTCGAAATAACCAAATCTTCCCAATCTTCCCACTCAACCAAGAGAACATCATAGGATTCGGTACCCCTAATTCACCACTAGGGATCCACCCACAAAAGTGAAAACACACGACAGCATAGCTAGTGAATCATACTCACAATAATAACAACCATCATAAACACTCCGACCAATTACCTTATTATAAACCAACACTTTTAAATAAAACCTTTCTTAGGTACTTTAACAATCAATAGTAGTAAACTTACGACTCAACCCAGGTGTAAGTCCTTTCAAATGCTCAATACTGGATACAATTGATCATTTCTCACCTTGCCAATTCATACCTTGACAAAATACATCACCACGAATGTAGACTCACAATGAAAATCTGAATTGTAATTTCCACCATATAACACAATCCCTTTCTTTATCAACATTAGTTTGTACCTTGAAATTTTTTTTGAATTCATTTATCTCCATTTATCATTAATCGCATCTTCATCGATCTTACCATATATTTCGCTAAAATTTTAATCATACTCATTACTAGACTCAAAAACAAAACCAAACACTTGTCATCACACTCAAGCTAAAGTCCGCACAATCCTTTCTCAAGTCTTTTCCAATAGTTTTTAACCAATCTGACGGACTTGTAATACTATTACCATAGCCACAACAAAAGGAATGAAATCACGCATCTCTCAACCCAATTATCTACCCCTCTGAAGATATCTCTTTAGCTTTTGCAATCAAATAAAATATTCTTCCTCTCACTTCCCTCTAAAGGTTGTACTACATCCTACTATTTTTCTTCATCATGACTCTAGCTCTTTTAAATTCTATTTGAGTGGTGTCCCACCATCTCTTAAAACTTTCCATACAACCACGTTACTCACCAAATATTAGGAAACCACAACCTTAGGTACTCGCAAGTCGTAATTACTATACAAAATTCGCTTAATCAACAATCTCATTATACAGTTGCATCCCATCACAATCCATCGCGAACTCTTATTACCATTACGCTCAGTTAGCCCTGACTATCACTATGAAGTCAACCTTTTCATCAACATGACACCTAAAACTCAAGTATACTCATCAAATTTAAAGGACTAACCCAATCTTGGTACGCATTTTCTTAATAAAATCTTCAATTTCCTTCACTCAAGTATACTCAATGGAACTTTCTTTATCTGTAAGCTTGTCATTCTAGTATTAATCCACTCCCTTATGGGTTAAGATAAAATCATCAATCATCATACTACCCTCCTTCTTCTTAACAAACAAGACAAGAGCACCCCATGGGGAAGCATTAGGACGGATGAAACCTTTATCAAGAAGCCCTTGGATTTGAACTTTAAGCTCTCTCAATTCTGACACCACCGTATTAGACTCAATAGAGGGGGATTCAACCTCAACATCCCGAACATGAGCCAATAAGCCAACAATTATGCCCTACCAGTTTCCTAGCCCGAATGGAGGATATGATCTTAGCTAGCTTAGGCTTGTACACCCCTTCCCACTCTAATCTTTCCCTACCGGGGATCTCTAGAGTTACCGACTTAAGAAACCAATTGGAATCGGGAGATACCAATTGGACTCAAATCATACCACAAGCGACAATAGTAGCTAGCGAGCCCCTCAAAACTGTTAATTTCAATCATAGAACTTGGTCAAACTCAATTCTTAACCACCTCAATCTTTAACCGATGGTAACTAGACCTTAAATCAATCATAGAGAAAATTGATGCACCTTGCAATTGATCAAAAAGGTCATCTATCCGAGGCAATGGATACTTGTTCTAAATAGTGACCCTATTAAACTGTCGGTAGTCTATACAGATCCTCTCTTGCTAGTGATGGTGTTACCGCTGTTATTGCTCTAGCTCGAACCAAAGAGTGAAGGAGGAAAGACACCAATTTCTATCACCCAGATACCAATTGAATTCAAGTCATAGCACAAAGGACTAGAAAAAAGTGAGGTTTTCCTAAAGTCCTATAGCCTCTCGAAGAAAAGTATGGATGTGATCATACTGTTCCGCAAGACTCTACTAGACTCATTTTGGTACAATGAGATCAACGAACCTAGGCTCTAATACCAACTTTGTCAAGACCCAAACCGTCGTGATTGGCACCCACACTAACCCTCCGGTGGGAGAACCACTACTACAACTCAAACAAGCAACTAAACCAAAACTAAGGCATTTAAACTACGTAAACAAATTAATTAACTAACAAATGCAGAAATTTAATACCTAGAACCTGAAAGTTAATGTACCAAAACTCTACTAAGGACAAGTCTAAGAACAAGGGGTACAACCCCGAAGATAAGCAATACCTTAAACAAATAGTCTGAGTCCGAAAAGAGTGGACTCAAACAAGAAATATCCATGGCAGCCCAAAAGAATTGGCTCACACTTGAATCTGATTATGCTCAACAGTCACCTAGCTGAAATTTATCAATAGCCGCCTAAAGATGCCCTATTCTCAACACAGAACAAGCAAGTGCAGTATCAATACACAACCACAATGTACTGGTAGGATCACGCGGCTATCCCAATAAATGTAACATACATTAGTCAATACAACAGTATAATCACATGCACATATCGAACATATACAATATCATCAGCATATACGAACAATGAACAACTTCACAATTTTCACATAGCACAGTTATATCAATTTAGAGCAACATACTGTCTTCCAATATCAATCATCATTAGATATGTACAAACTCATCACAAGTAGATACACAACACAATTCAATAGTCCTTTCACGGAACTCAATTCAATGGTCCTCTCATGGAACCCAAACCCAAACTGTTAGCATACCAGTTCGTGGTACCCAATCCAAGTTAGTGTGCCGGTACGTGCCAGTCGATCCCATATTTATGTCGAAACATGGCAACTGATCCCATATTTATGCCGGAATGTGGTAACCAATCCTATATTTATACCGAAACGTGGCAACCGATCGAGTTAATAAGCCAGAACGTGACACCCACCCATTCAATAAACCACAATCACAATCACAATGTATATTCTCACAATCATAAAAACAAGAGGTGATTCATGGCATACAATTATTCAATTATCCTCATTTACAACAAGTGTGATCAATAATGCAACATTCGCATACATACATGTATCATAATGAAGCGAGAACAAACATACATCACACAATCATAGAATCACAACCATCACCTACCTCGAAACAAGCTTGAAACCCTAAGAAACTTGATCATTCCATTTCCGAATTCGTTTCGCTTGTTCTTGGTCTACAAACAATCAATATAATACGGGAATCAATAAACAATCAATAATTACCAGAACTACTAACAATTCTATGAACCCTAGATCATATCCATGATCCCAATTATCTAATTTAGGGTTGTTTCCACCATATAATCTATAACAAAACCCTCCCCCATCAATATTCATCCATTCTATTATGTTCTACGGATCGAAGAACGGATTCAGGTAGTGAAAAGCTTACCTTTAGCCTCAAGAATGGTGAAAAATGAGTAGGAGTCGCCTAGGGTTCGCTCCTTAGCTCTAAAAGTCAAAAAGTGCATAATGAGGTCGTTTAGGGGTTTATTAACGACTTTAATTCGTGTCGAGCCCTCCACAGCGACCACCACCCCGCCAAAGCGGCCCTGACAAAGTAGAAAAAATGGCGCCAAGGAAGCATTCTCAAACCAGAGAGCTAATTCAAGAATTCCAAATTCCCATTTCACAACACACCACTAACCCACGACGCTCAGAAAATACCCCTTACGACAAGATTGATTCTGGGAGTTCTACTCACTCGAATTCAATTCCGTAAATTTGTAATGAGTTATCTAACTACTCATGTAATCAAAATCATAAATGATTCACCCGATTATTACCAAATTTTCCTACACCTCAAAGAGTCCGATTTCGTCCAAATCTGGACTAGGTTGGGAAATTTCAAGATACTATGAAAAAGTTTTTCGGCCCCAAATTTTCCCCCGTTGGCTTTTCTATAACCACGGGAATAGGTCATTACAACCCCACACCGAAAAGGGGTGTCTTACTTGCCAAAGAAGGACCGTGAACTTCTTGCTATTGTGAATCCAGTAGCTAATGTCTATGTAATACAATCATCATATGGGGGCACATAGGTAAGGGATAAGAGATTGCTTCTAGATACCCGACCTCTACTATGGGAGAGCCTTCATCTCAATATCCTCTCGGTGCTAAGCATAATGCCCATGAAGTAGTCAATTTCTTAACTTGTTCTTATTATCCATGGAAGGGCACGTCATGGCGCCAATCTAAGCTAAGTCATTATCCATGGAAAGGTACAATTAAGTGACCGATCTAAGCTAAAGTCATACATCCATGGAGAGGTATCATTTAATAACAAATCCAAGATAGGTCTCATTAGAATAGCTCCTAAAATCTTTGATTCATAGTTTAGTTGAGAAAACCTTTCAACCTTAAGAATCCTTTATGTGAGAATGTCCTTTCATAAATCATGCTTTAATGTGTTTATGAGAAATCCTTTCAACAACACAACATCAATCATCATCATTGATACTTTACTCTCAAAGCATCCTTAAAATATTTATTTAGATCTCATAAGAACATACTTAATTCATAATCTCCTCTTTCATGATTCAAAATCCACATCGCATCATCATAATTGGAAAACAAGGGATTTACATGGGTTCATGGGGAAATCAACATAAAATCATAGTATTTCATCAATTAATTAATAAGAGATCATAATTCAATCATTTAAATCAATAATCAAGAGAACCCATGGCAATTGAAGAAAACCCTAACTCAATTGGGGATTTCCAACTTTGAAAATAGGAGAATTTGGAACTCCATGAATGGAAGGAATCCATGGATGAAAACTATCATACCTCAAAGACAATTGCTTAGCTTTAATGGAGGAATTGACTTGACTTGCAAACCCTAGGTTGAATCCTTCTTCTTCAAGCTTTCTAGAGAGAGAAATATTTTGTAGAGGAGACTTGTTCTTCTTTTAGCAATTTGAGAGAACGATTTCTATTGGGGAAATTTGGGGATTAAAAATGCTTATATAAGGGTCTTAGTTAAGGGTAAAACGACATAGTGTTAGGCTAGATTAATTAGGAAAAGACCCAACTGCCCCTAAATAACTTCTGACCCTACCATCGACGGACCACGACTGATGGACAATGGTCCAACCAACGGTCCATCCAACACGACCGTCGTTGGTCGTCAGAAAGTTGGAAATTTGGGGCATGACCTACGGACCCCCAAACACGGACCGTGGTTTGACCGACGGTCTGTTGGTGAGGCCATGGTTCATGGGCTCTGAGGATCCTAGGTTTACCAGTCCACAGACCACACTACGGTCCGTGGTCCTATCCACGGGCCATGTTTGGCCTCCGTGGCTGGCACCTCCAACTTCTTGAAATTTGCCAATCTTACGCTTTCTCGAATCCGAGGTCTTACAGATCTTAATAGCAATAAGGAAACTCAGTACTCAAAACTCAAGACTCAAGAACTCAAGAACTCAGAACTCAACGATACTACTCATCTAAAAAATACTCAATTCATTAGGTTCATGCTGAAATATAGACATGAACGAATCAACTCAAGAATCTTAATGCATAACATATAGCAATTCAATAATTAGGGATAGAATTTTAAAAAGAAACATGAACTCAAGAACTCAAAATCAGCTTATCTCCAGAATACACAAATCTAGGGATAGCATCCTAGATTTCCCTTTTACTGATTTGAAAGTAGATGTAGCGCGTGAGGACGAACTAGTCCAACACAATGATAGCCTTACATACCTGAAAGAACAAGGTTCTTGAAGAATCTTGAAAAAGAACTTGAATAGAAGCCTTGAACCCTAGTTTGAAGGAGAAAAATCAAGAAAACCTTTCTTGAGATTTCTTGAATTAGTTTGTTGAAACTCTATGGCCAAGAATTATGATTTTCACTATTGATTCATAATTGTATGGAGGAATTTGAGTTGGAAAGAATAAGAGAAAGACTTACCTTGAAGAAGAATCTTGAATGAAGTCTTCTACTTTAATTTTTCCTTAGGGTTTTGCCTTAGGGTTTGAGAGAGAAGAGAATGATGAATTAAGAGATGAAAATCTGATTGTTTTGGGTCTTTAATTAGTCAAGAAAATCGTTTAGGATTTTCTTAGAGGTAAAAAGACAAAAATGACCCTTTTAATGTTTTCTCGTCGGCTAATTCGTCACTGAACTGTATCATGTTACTAAAATGGTCATAACATTTTACTCAAAACTTGGATTGTTACGAAATTGGTGCCGTTGGAAAGAAGATTCAAATACCTTTAATTTTATAGTTTACGGGCCACATAACTCTTTATATTCTATGAGATATGATCGTTTGAAGTTGACCCAAGTGAATCTTACATCAAAACTTAATCGGTAAGGAAACTTTCAACTCTACTTTGTACTAGGAGTTTCTAGTGACCTTAATTGATATCCAATATTATTCTCACACTAAATAATTTACCTTTACAAATATGGGTAATTTAAGAATCACCCGATACGATCTTATTCACAAATAAAGAATAGCTCGAATCTTATCTTAAAATTTTTTGGGATGTTACGGTCCGGGTTTGGGCCAGATCATTTGCTTCACAAATAAATAAGGTTCCAAGCCATTTTGGCTTTTAAATGTAGGAAAAGTTCCCAAATTACCAATGTTTGGTGCATGTATTTCCTTATATGAGTCTTCTGTATAATAGTAATTTATTTTGATTTTGGTATTTAGTGTTTTGACTTCTAATTTTGGAATTTGTTTTTTAATAATTGTTTTCTATTTGTTGTGGTTTTGTATATTATTTAATTGACGTTTGTTACGTATTGTTTCATTATGTATGATATGTATCGTATTGTATTATTTTAATGAATACAACATTTGGATTGTATTATTTTTCGTCGTTACATAATGTCACATATCAACAATTTGAATGATAACCCTACAAGAAAAATAGGGTACAGGGTAGAGCTTCTATAAAAAGTTAGGGTAAAGAATAAAATAGGATATATAAGTAAAGGCAAAATGGAAAAAATATATTCAGGTAACGACGCGATCACACCAAATTGGGTGTTAACACAAAATGGGAGTACTTTTCGTCATGAAACTATTATTCAAAATTCCTTAAAAGGGTGGTATTTTGATGAGTTAAGGTCAATCAAATGTGATCAATAGTTATAACTAAATGTTTCCATATGGAAACAATGTATAGTAAGTAAGGTATAATGTAATCACTAGTATGGTATGGAATTCAAGTAAAATTATATATTATATTAGTTGTGATGACAAGTTTGTTCGTAGCTAACGCATAGCAATTTAACCAATCAAGTAGGTCAAATTGTATAACTATGTACAAATTTAATTATAAGAGGATTAAGTTTGTGAGAATTGGTTAATTAAGTCAACTATTATCTTGCTTCTCAAATACTTTTCATGACTGTTTAGTTTAGTTGCAAGGATTCTAATAGGTTACCATCCATCTATATTCAAAATCAAATTTAGAATTTTGGATTAAATATGTTTGATGTTTTAAGGGACGTCATATACCTTTAACATGTTTGATGTTTTCTTCAGCAAGGTGGGAATTTCAAATTGTTCAAAACTTTCAAATAGTAGTATGATGGTTCTTTCTTCAATCTTTGGTGATGCAATAGAGCACCTATATTGTAGAGCTTCTGATGTTGTACATTTGTTGTTGTTAACTTTGACACTAGCATGAATTACACCAATCATCTCTCGAACATCAATGATAATATTTTTATCCATCACTAACGCCATGATTTTTTTTATGTGGACCGGGTTAACGGAAGATGTGGTGAAAGTTGCATAGTTGGGATCAATGATCATTTTGGCTTCATCTGATCACTTTGATTTAGGAAGCTCAATGACCTTGAGCTATTGTCAAATTATTATATGCTTTGTTTTTTTAAATACTCAATATATGGTGTATTCTTAGCACTTTCTCAACAAAGGTATACTCTTTTTATATTAATTTCTTCGACCTTTGTTTTGCTCTTAATCATTTTTGTTCTCTTTTGTTCTTTGTTGTTCATTACTTGCGTTTTCAATCTTGAGACTTTGTTTTATATTATCTGACTTATTTTGCTTGGTCATTTTTTGGAATTCTCGGATCTAGTCAATCTCTTTATTCCCTTCTCTATTATTTAATTTTTTTTTACTAATTAGCATAAAATACACGTATAATGCACGTGTCTGAGAACTAGTATGAAAAAATCATATGACTTGCCAAAATAATAAAGTTAGTATCGATTTTGAATTTATAATGTACTCTAAATTGACATTACAATAGGAATATTTAATATTCACAAAATTTGGTCCCTATATTTGAAAGAATGACAATAGTTTCACATGTAGAAACCTAAACCCTAGCTGACGTTCCCTAGACAACGTGGCCAACGTGGAATGCAGTGTCCGGCATGGCCAATCCGGCCACTGGTTGGGCTGATGAGGGTGACCAGTCAACCTTGTTAGCCTATAACAATAACTTTCCTGAACTGATACATAATACGTTGGAAAATAGAGATGTTACTAAGGAGAAGGACAAATCAATAAGGGGGGGGGGGGAGGCATGATCAAGACTAAGGTAAAATACGTTGATTTGGTTAAACCTACAATGAATCTGTAAGGAAACTAAGCGGAGGAACAATTGGTGATGCGACCTATTGGATACAATGAAGGTGACCAAGAATCACATGGATGGAGGAGGAGGTTCAATAGATGAATATAGTTGAGGAATTGCAATTAGCTGTCATAAGAAAGTTTTCCTATAGATGGCCCGAGCTGAATGAATTAAGGACCCTAATTCCTAAGCAATGCAAAGTGAAAGGAGATTGCGAAATAGGATTGTTGAGAAACAGATACATCTTGATACGTTTCAATCTAATGGAGGAATACGTAAACATGTTGTCGAAAAGTGTCCAATACATAAAAACAAAATATGGTATAGCATATCAAATGAGAACTTTCATTTATGATACTACCTTTACGCAAGAGAAGGAAACAACACAAGCTATGGCCTGGATTTCATTTCTAGAACTGCTTCCCACATTCTTCGGTAACGAATCATTGTTCTCTCTAGCATCGGCAGTGGGAAAACCTATTCAATTGGACTTAGCTACCATTAATAAGACTCGATCAAGTTGTGAAAGGGTTAAGGTCCAAGTGGACTTGGCAGCTAAATTACCTAAACTGGTGGAGATTGAGGTGGTCAATGAGAAAACAAAAGAATCAAAGGTTAAGGCTGTTAAAATTCAATATGACATGCTTCCAAAGTACTGTCACACTTGTAACCTGTAGGGTCATGAGGAAATGGAATGTAGAAGCTTACATCCAGAACTGAAGGAGAAGAAGTTGTCAGAAAACTTGGCAGAAGAGTCCTATGATGCAAATTCCAATAGTAAAACTCCCATTCAAAGGAATTTCATCAATGGGAGGGTGGTATTCACCAAATGGACTACCACTAATAGAAGGTTCAATGCTGATAAAGGGAAGCTAAAGGATGAGCCACATTCTAAGGTCACTTCTGAGAACCCTTTTGATGTGTTGGGAAATGAGGAAGATTCAACTAAGGAGCAGATAGACGAGGCAGAGCATAGGAAAGGAAATGATAGGCAACAAACTTCAGAATATTACGCTTCCACAAAAAATATTTCACAGGTACATGATGAAGGGCAAAAAGATGAGGGCAACATGATTGAGGAATTAAATGCACTTTCCAAATTTTCAGATGATAGTGTTACAAATAATTGTCCAGCTACAAATGATGAATTAAACAAAGATGACAACACTTCCATAACTACTATAGTGGTTTTTGATAAGATAAGTCAAGAGGAACCACACTCCAGTATCCAGGAAACACCTACAACAGAGTTGGTAGTCAACAGTGATGTTGAGGAACATATACACATCATGAAGGGCACAAAAATACATCAGATATTAGCAACAACAGAGTATGAAGTACCTCTCCAAATTGATGATCCCAATCAAGGCATAGAGAAGAAGGAAGGAAGATATCCAGTAGTTTCTCAAGTACAAGGTGGTCAGACTCCATACAAAGATGGGACTTCTCTAGAAATCTTCAATACAAGCTCTCTAGTTCAGGTGTTGCATAACATTGTCTCACATCAGTTGGTAGGCATAAAGGATAGAGTCAACAATGAGAAGTCACATCCAGAGGCAACTGTAAGTGAAGACAAAGAGGAAGAAAGCAATCAGATCATAGAGAACATGATTTTGACACTTGATGTAGTATCACCACTTATTAAACCCAAATCTAGGAAAGTTAAAAACAAGATGGAGCAACAATCAATTAGGGTTAATCCTGGTAGAGCGGTTAACACTACTGTTAAATGATGATAAAAGCTTTGCTTTGGAATGTGAGATCAATAAGGTCTCAAAATTCATTCCACAGAATTCAAATGTTTCATAGATATCATAAATTTGATGTTATTGCCTTAATGGAGCCATTCCAAGAGGTGAGACAAATTCACAAATTCAAAAGAAGATTGGGGATGCAGTATACAAATTACAATCAAAATGGTAAGATATGGATTTTTGTTCAAGAGAATGTACAGGTAGGGGTTATCTCTGACACTGAACAACAATTGTCATTACAGTTGCACTTTCAGGAAACTGGTCAAACTGTAGTCACCACTACAGTTTATGCAAAATGTGATGCTCAGGATAGGCAGGAGTTGTGGGATGACATCTATTGCCTCAGTTCATCTATGGCTCTCCCTTGGTTGATAAGAGGAAATTTTAATGTAATTTTGCATGAGGAGGAGAAGATTGGAGGTTTACATATATACCTTCAAGAATATGAAGACTTTGCATTCTGTGTAAACTCTTGTGACCTTCTGGATATCAATTTTACAGGAAGTCCTTATACTTGGTGGAATGGGAGAATTGACCAAGAATGTATCTTTAAAAGGCTTGATAGATTTTTCGTCAATGCTACCCTTTTAAGTACCTTTGGGGGAGCTGAGGTGGTTCATCTTTCAAGGGCTGGGTCTGATCATTCTCCACTTCTCCTCTCTTGTGGGGGTCAAGAGAGGGTGATTCATAAACCTTTCAAATTCCTAAAGTTCTGGACAGAAAAAAGAGGATTTTTTGGAGGTGGTAAGGAACAACTGGGTGTCAGCAGACTAGGATTGAAGAAGACTAAGACAACAATGTCTCAGTGGAGAAATTTGGAGATATTTTCAAACAGCTCTCCATCATGGAGGAAATAGTCAGAATCAAAGAAAAGTTATTTGAAGAATCTCCATCTGCAGGTAATAGAATGATTCTTCAGAGGGCACAGGCAGAACTGAAGATGTACGTCCATTATGAGGAAGATTATTGGAGGCAGAAAGCTGGAATCCAATGGTTTGTTGAAGGAGAAAAGAATACTAGGTTCTTCCTCAGCCTGGTAAATGGAAGAAGGAGGAGGTTACAGATGAACAAAATCAAGAAATCTGATGGCGTGTGGGCGGAAGGACAGACTTTGGTTGCAGCAGAAGCTGAGCTTTTCTTCCAAGATCAATTCTCAGATAGAAGGGAAGAGGTAGAGCTGACTTTACTAGATCATATTCCTACTGTGATCAATGATGTAGAGAATGAAATGATTAATAGCCTTCCTACCTTTGAAGTGGTTAAGGCTGTGGTTTTTTAATTAAATGGGATAGTGCCAGTGGGCCTGATGGCTTCACTGGGCACTTCTTTCAGAAGGCCTGGGAAGTGGTGGGGGTGGATGTAGTTAAGGTGGTGAAGGCTTTTTATGAAGGTGCTACCCTCCCCAAGTCTATTACTCATACTAATTTGGTTCTTCTACCAAATAAAGAAAATGATCAAACTTTCTTAAAAAAAAGACCTATTAGTCTTAGTAATTTTCTGAACAAAGTTATTTCTAGGGTAGTTCATGATAGAATGGTGAAGTTGTTGTCTAAATTGATATCCAAATATCAATCAGGCTTTGTCAAAGGGAGAAATATTACTGAAAATGTGCTTCTAGCCCAGGAGATTATTGCTGACATTAGATGTAGAGGCAAGCCTGCAAATGTGTTTATTAAATTGGACATGGCCAAAGCTTATGACAGGGTGAACTAGACTTTTTTAATTAAAGTTCTGGAAAAGATGGGGTTTGATGCTGCTATTACAGACAATGTATGGAGAATACTTGCAAATAACTGGTATTCAATCTTAATCAATGGACAAGCACAAGTTGTTTTCCATTCAACAAGGGGCATCAAGCAAGGAGATCCCTTGTCTCCAACACTACTTGTTTTAACAGCTGAAGTTTTATCTAGGGCTCTTAATTCTTTATTCCTTGTTCTTGACTTTAAAGGATTTGGTATGCCAAAGTGGAGTGATCAGATTAACCATTTGGCTTATGCAGATGATACAATAATTTTTGTATCAGCAGACAAAAAAGTCTGTGGAAATGGTTGTGACAATTTTACAGAAGTATGAATTACAATCCGGACAATTGGTGAATAAACAAAAGAGTGAGTTTTTCATGCATGGTAATACTGAGAATGCTCTGGTGGATGAGGTGAGGATTGTTACTGGTTTTGAAAAAGGCAAGTTCCCAATCATTTATCTGGGTTGTCCCATAACTCATGGAAAGAAGAAAAAGTGTCATTTTTCAGGTTTGATCAAGAAAATTCATAACAAGTTGCAAGCATGGAAGGGGAAATGCTATCCTTTGGTGGCAAAGTTGTACTGATTAACACTCTCCTGAATAGCATTCCTATATACCAACTCTCTGCTATCAGTCGTTCTAAGTGTGTGATATATGACTTGAATAGAAAATTTGCTAGGTTTTTTTGGTATACTAAGGAAGTTGGGAGAAGCAAGCATTGGGTTGCATGGTCTGAAATTTGTAAACCTAAGGAAGAATGAGGATTAGGTTTTAGGTCTTTTTTTATATAGAAAGAGCTTTGTTTGCTAAGCTTGGTGGGTGTTCAGAACTCAAAAGGTACTTTGGTCTATCTATATGTGGAACAAGTATTGTAAGAAGAAGGGGCCTCATATGGTTGAATGGAGGGGTGGAACTCAGGCTTGGAAGCTAGAGACATGTTTGATCAAGAGATTTGGTGGGAGCCTAGGTGTGGACATTCATCAGTATGGTTTGATAACTGGACTCAGATGGGCGCTCTACATTACATAGTGCATATTAATGAACAACACAACTTACAGCTGGATGAGGTGAGGCAATTATTCACAGAAGGTAGGTGGAATGAGGAATTGATATCTAATACATTCAGTGAGGAAATTTGTGATCATATTAAAGGATTGGGTCAGCCACATGTTGAAGAAGAGGAATGGGACAAAGCTTGGTGGATGCTCAATGCTAATGGGAAGTTCTCTTAGATCTGCTTGGGAGGTCAGTAGACCAAAAAATGATACAAACAAGGGATTACTCAGTTGTTGGGAGAAATGGGTGCCTTTTAAAGTGTCATTTTGCTCATGGAGAATTTGAAATAAAAGACTGCCAATTGGTGAAGTTCTCATCAATAGCAGGATTGCTAATTCTGTGGAGTATTGGTGTTGCAATCAAGGTGTTCAAGAATCTATTGAACACCTTTTCATGAAATTCCTTGATTCTAAATCACTGTGGAAGGATTTGCAGGAGCTACTGGACTGTTTGGTCCTTTCTTACAACTCAGAGACACATTTAATAAGTGGGAAACAACAGATGTGGTGACTAAATTGAAGCCTTTGTATAGAGTTGTTCCTATGTTTATTGTGTGGCATATATGGAGAAGGAGAAATGTTATAGCCCATGGTGATAAGATGTCTAGCAGAAGCATGAAAATGGGTATTAACAGGGATCTTTATTTCATGGCAAAAAACCTTTATCCTTGGTTAATAAATATGCCTACTTCATGGGCTGAACTGGTCTTTAAGTTGAATCAGTACAGTTCTAAGATTGGATGTAAGGTGGTGTATTGGAAGCATCCCTCTGAGGGTTCTTTCAAATGTAACACAGATGGAGCTTGCAAAGGCAATCTTGGTCCATGTTCAGGTGCCTATTGTGTTAGAGATGCTGCAGGAAGATTCATCTATGCTTAAGACTAAAAGGCTGGGTTACTGTACTAACTTGATAGCAGAATTAAATGCTTTTCGGCTAGGATTGGAATATTGCACTTCTCAGAATCTACGGCCTCTCACTATGGAAATAGATTCACTTTCTATTAAAAAGATATTAGATGGCTTATGGGAGATTCCTTGGAATGTGGCTATGGAGGTAAGGAAGATTTGGAGATTAATGGAAGGAGTTCCAGTGGTGGTAGAACATGTATATCGAGAAGGAAACAAGCTGGCTGATTTTTTAACTAATGAAATTTTTCTTTTGCAGCTGCTGATAGTATAGCATATGCTAACATTCAAGAGCTACCAAGAGATGCAAGAGTAATATTAAGCATGGACAGAGCCAGGTTCCAAACCTAAGAATAAGAAAGTTACAAAATGGAACCTACAATTATCAAAGATTGGTGAATTAAACAATCAAGGTAATACAAGACAAGCAAGTGAACTATCTGAACTGCGATAGGAATATGAAATTGGAAGAGGAACATGAAATAAACCAGCAAAAATACAGTCGCAAGACAGTAAAGATGACAAAACCTAGATGTTGATAATGATTAATGGGAGCTATTCAGGAAGGCAACGCCACTGACACACATTAGGAGACAAATCGAGATTGATGGACACATTTGCTTTCCCCTAGCGGCAGTGGTATCAGCTCCTCGTTGAGCTAAGCCTGTCATGGGAGGAAAGTGAAGTAGAAATTAATCACACATCTGGCTTATTCAAGGGAGAGTGGGGAGGTTTCAGCACTTATCTCACAGGAAGGTCATGGATCCATGGTGGAGGAGTTGGAGAAGTCTCTATTTGGGTGTTCATACATGGTATTTGTGAAACTTGTAAATACCTAGAGTGTATGTGCCCAGAACTCATTCATTTATGGTCTAGTTGTCAATCTATTAAATAATTTAATGAGTCAGGACAGGTAATGGGTCTAAAATTTTAGCAGCAAATAATAAAGCAAAGGTTGCAATTGTGGGTTTGCTTTCTTGGTGTTTGTTTGAGAGGCTGAACGTTGTTAGCCATTGAAATGTAAAATATCACTACTTTGATGGTATAAATTGTATAAGTAACTTAATTCAACCTCTTGAAATATACCCCATGATGTACATTCAATATACTTCAATATTGGTGTCTACTATGCTCGCAGACCTATTTTAAGGGGTGAGGTTTTTGATGGTATAGAGGCAGTCCGTAGGTTGGAGACTTGGTTGATTCAAAAACATGGATTCCAGCCACAATACGCTGTCCCCGAGCTGAGTGAGAAGAACTTCTGAAGGATGTTTGACGAAGGCTTGTACAAGCACTGCCTGAGAAAGTACAGAGCCATTGGAACCTTCATGAGTGTGTACTATAAGTCTAAGAAAGGAAAGAAGACCGAGAAGGAGGTGCAGGACGCTGAGCAAGAGACAACTGAACTTGAGACCCCAGAAGTTGACGAGCCTGCAGATTGATCATCGACTCGTTAGTGTTCATGGCTTTTCTGCCTTTCTTATTGATATAGTTGTGATTGTCTGAATTCTGTTAGTTTGCTTGGTCAGTTTGTCATTGCACCTTTGAACATTTTCTAGCCCTGAGCTTTTTTATTTCAAAAAAAAAAAAAATAGCAGTCACAAATGCCGAAGAAATAGTTTTTGTTACATTATCCTCAGCGGCTGCTAGTTGCCTCTCATTAAGATTTTGCTCCTTCTCGATAGTAGCAGCTTCAAATATTTTTGATTCTGTTGCGAGCTGTTTAAAATTCCACACTTCAGCAACACTTGATTCATTCCCTATTTGTTTAGAATTACTCGCATCAATCAAAGATGATGTAGAATGATCTGAAGTGATTTATTCCTTCCTTATCGTTACATATGGAGAAATATTTGTGGCAGTGCATTTTTCGTGGGCATCTTTACCAACAACCTGGTCTACATTCGTTTCTCCAGCTCCATTCTCTATCAATTGTTGTCCAAAATTTTCATCTCGCAGCA
The DNA here is from genome assembly GCA_029582645.1 of Solanum megistacrolobum. NCBI lineage: Eukaryota > Viridiplantae > Streptophyta > Magnoliopsida > Solanales > Solanaceae > Solanum > Solanum megistacrolobum. The sequence goes on along the minus strand of JAJOON010025160.1, from coordinate 22,470 downwards.
CATTACACTGTGTACCTTCAGCTACACAGTTACTTCCATCAAAACCAACATGTGCATAGTTTTGATGGTGCAACTGGTTGTTTGGAGACTTAGAACCACCAGTTTTCTTGTGAGAGGCCACAGTCCACTCATCACTAAAATACTGCATTGTTGTTGTTTACTTGTTAATCAGAGAAATGCTTCACAAAAATAACATGCTTAGCTGCAGTTTTCATACATTCATCAGCTTCTTTAAGACCACCAACGACACTGTTTTTCACAGATTCAATTCCTCATTATTGCTGTCCAGATGTATCGAGTTTCGGCAATACAATCATGGCTGGATCAACAATATGAACACCATGTTGATCATCATCTAAAGTTCCAGCCATGACACAAATCTTTGCAACCACATGAGTAATTGATTGCTACCCCAAACTATTGACTTGCAACACAACATCCTCTTTTTTCTGTTGTAGAATTCCATTTTGAATTCTCTTTTTCATTGTTAGAACCATTCGTACCTCTTTTTTAGTAAGTGTTTCCCTTGTATCACCTTGCACTTGGTTATCACGTCTTCTATTCTCTCTGTTCCTTAGCACGAGAATTATCTAGAGAATGTTCTTAAAATTTTCATTGAATAAAATACTTCAGCAAAAGTCATATTGAATTTTTTTCCAAACTATTGTGAGCTTCCCAGTTTTAATATATCTACAAGATAACTTATTTCCTTCTAGGAAATCATCTAATAAATTCACCTTTACCTTTACCTTTACCTTGAGAAACATTTTGCCGAGTTTGATCCTTGATTGCTTTATCAACAACCATAGGCTTCCCTACGGCTGAAGCTATGGAGAAAACAGAGACACTATCGAACACACATAAGTTATTTATAGTTGTTAAGTAATATTTGTAGCGACCATTTCGGAAGGATACTACCACTTAAAGAAGAAACATAATATAATACTTGCGACATTTAAAAGAGATTAACGAATGGCATATTAATTATAATCTTGTAGAGGAATTAGGTTTATAAAAAAATAGTTAAGGAAGTGAAGCCTGCCCATTTACACATTAATTTGATGTCAAATTTATATTGAGCAGAATTTTAACTTGTGGCGGAAGAGCTCTTCCAAAACAATCTAAGCAAATAACTTACGAGATTTTCATGCATACTTTATCCTCACACTTAAAAATGATATAAAAAAATTATTACCAACTTCCGAGTACCAAAATTAGTCGGTTCATGCTTCACACAAAAATTTAGTATATTACAAGACTTAGGTTTATACACCCCAAAAACAACAAAACATATAGCCATACTTATATTACAACCCATGGTGACATGATCAAATTAGCCTTCAAAATTTCATGTAAATGTACAACACATATATCATGTACATGTCCCAAGGTTTATACAAAATATAGATGCCTATATGCAAATGTGATCTTCCTTAAGGCTCTAAAAATATCCATCTCCAATGGCCAGCTTCAAGCATCATCTCAAACATTTGGGTTGCCTCCCAAGAAGAGCCTTATTTAACGTCATGGCACAATCTGGAAATGCTTTCAAGCATCTTCCAAGTACACCACCTCAATTACTAAAACTTCATGGCATTCTCCAAAATACAACTTCAAGTGCTGCCCATTCACCTTGAAGGAAGGACCCTCTTTACCTTCAACTTCAATGGCTCCATTTGTGAACACTCGTGTCACTCTAAATGGGCCTAACCACTTTGATTTGTGTTTTCTAGGAAAGAGTATCAGTCGAGAATTGTATAGCAACACTCAATCTCCAACTCGGAACTACCTCATAAGGATCTTCAAATCATGCCACTTCTTCATCTTCTCCTTGTAGAGGACTGAACTCTCATATGCCCTAAACCTGAATTCATCCAATTCATTTAGCTGCTCTACTCTTCCTTTTAAAGACTTGACCCAATCCAGATTTAAAGTCTTTAATGCCCATAATGCTTTGTGTTCCAGTTCAACCGGTAAGTGACAAGATTTTCCAAAACTAGCTAATATGGGGACATGCCAGTTGGTGTCTTGTAGGCACTACGATATGCCCACAAAGCATCATCTAGTTTTCGAGACCAATCATTCCTATTTGCATTAACAGTCTTAGCCAAGATACTTTTGATCTCCCGATTCGAAACCTCTACTTGGCCACTCGTTTGAGGACGATATGGCGTTGCCACTTTATGTCGCACGCTGTATTTTCTCAATGCAGATGCAAACAGCCTGTTGCAAAAATGTGAACCACCATCACTAATAATAGCTCGAGCGGTGCCAAACCTAGCAAAGATATAGCTCTTTAAGAACTGAACAACACTTTTCCCTTCATTGTTGGGTAGGGCCACAACGTCCACCCATTTAAAAACATAATCTACAGCCACCAAAATGTACTTATTACCAAATGAGTTCACAAATGGACCCATGAAATCTATTCCCCAAACATCAAATAACTCTAACTTCTAGGATAGGCTTAAGAGGCAGCTCCTGCCTCCTGGACACCCCACCTTGTTTTTGGCATTGTATGCATTTCTTCACAAATTCATGAGCATCTTTGTAGAGGGATGGCCAGTAGTAACCACTTTGGAGAATTTTAGCGACTGTACGCACACCGCTATGATGACCACCAATCGGTGAAGCATGACAAGCATAAAGAATTTCATTGAATTCTTCTTCAGGTACACATCGCCTAATAATATGGTCTGCATATTCCCTGAATAAATATGGCTCATCCCAAAGTATTTCTTGACATCGAACAAGAACTTCTTTTGTTGGTAGAAGTTCAGATCTTCCGGCATCAGTCCACACACTACATGGTTAGAAAAGTCAGCATACCAAGGAATTTTCCTGAAAGTCACCGTGAATACCTATTCATCGAGAAATGAGTCATTGATGTCTACCTCCAACTCTTCATTCTCCTTTCCTTCTAACCTGGATAGATGGTCAACCACTTGATTTTCACAACCTCTTCTATCTTTGACTTCAAAGTCAAATTCTTGCAACAATAGCACCCACCTTGTCAATCTTGGCTTGGCGTCTTTCTTTGCCATTAAATAACGCAGAGCTGCGTGGTCAATGTGAACAACCACTTTGGTGCCTAGCAAGTATGCCCAAAAAATTTCAAATGCATATACCACCGCAAGTAATTCTTGCTCAGTAACCGTGTAGTTACGCTGAGCACCATTCAGGGTTTTGCCTGCTTAGTAAATGTGATGGAATAGCCTGTTGCGTTTTTTCCCCAACACAACACCTAATGACGTACCACTTGCATCACACATGAAGGGTGCCGACCAATAGGGACTAATGATAATCTGTCATGACCCAGACCATCATGATTGGCACCCATACTAACCCTCTAGTGGGAGAACCATTACTACAACCCAAACTAACAAACTCAACCAAAAGCTAAGGCATTTAAAGATACGGAAGCAAGTTTAAATGTTGAAGGAAAAATAGAGTTCCCATAAACTCCAAAAGTATAATAAAAAAACTACGAAAATAACGCCTAGAACCTAAAAGTGAATGTACCAAAACTCTAACAAGGATAATAAGTCTAAGGAAATGGGTACAACCCAATTAAACATAAGAAAATCTAAAGTACTAGTCTAAGTCCGAAGATGTGGACATAAACAAAAAGAGAACTCATGGCTGCTCGGAAAAACTGGGTAACCCTTGAATCCGATTGATCACTGATCTTCTAAGTGAGTTCTGTCAGTAGCCGCCTGAAGATGCCCTGTACTCAACAAAGAAAGAGCAAGTACAGTATTAGTACACAACCATAGTGTACTGGTAGGGTCACGCGGCTATGCTAATAGGTGAAACATATAAGTCATTACAACAATAATAAACATGCATACACCGAACATATACAGTATCAATTATCACTTACGAACAACATACAATTTCACAATCTCAAGATATACAATTATGAAAAGTCATTGGTTCTCTCACGAACCCATACCAAAACTGTTAGTGTACCAGTACATGGTACCTGATCCAAGTTAGTGTGCCGGACTTGACACCCGATCCCATATATGCGCCGGAACATGGCACCCGATCCAAGTCATTGTGTCGGAACGTAACACCCGATCCGTTCAACAAGCCACAATCACAATCACAATATACATTCTCATAATCATACAATTAAGTCATGATTCATGGCATACAATTATTCAATCATACTCATTTACAATTAGTGTGATCAATAGTGCAATATTCGCATACATACATGCATCATAATGAAGTAATTAAAAATACATATCACACCAACATGAAATCACAACCATCACCTACCTCGAACAAAGCTTGAATCCCCTAAGAAACTAGATTCTTCTCTTTCTGGATTCTTTTCGCTTGTTCTTGGTCTACGAACAATCAATATACATGGGGGATCAATAAACAATGTCTAATTACCCGAATTAAAATGAACATTATCAACCCTAGATCAAACATGACCCCAATATCCAAATTAGGGCTTTTCCCACCATCCAAATAGTTCTAAAATCCTTCCCCAACAATAATTACCCACGAAATTACATTTGACGGATCGAAAAATGGATTCAGGGAGTGAAAACCTTACATTTAGCCTTAAGAATGGTGGAAAACTATCAAGAAAACACATGGGGTCGTTCCTTAGCTCTTAAGGTCGAAAAGTGTAGAATAAATCGATTTTGGGGTTTATTTTTGAATTTAATTCTGTAAAGTTGTACAGGTTCCTTAACATCTTAGCTATCTACTGAGTTGATCAAAATCATAATTAGATCTCCCATTTGTTACTAGATTTCCCAACAGCTCACTAACTCCGATTTCGTCCAAATCTGGACTAGGTTGGGAAATTCCAAGTTACTATGAAAATGTTTTCTGACCCAAAAAAATTTCCCGTTGGCTTTTCTATAACGATGGGAACATGTCGTTACAATAGATACCAATTTACCCATCACTCGTCCCCGAGTGACAAACTTAGGAAAAGTAGGCTAAAGAATGAATGAAGTAGTACTTGAATCGACGAACAACTGGGGATACTTGTCTCGCATGTCCTTCTCAGTTTCCCAAGTAGCTTCCTCAACGGGACGATGCTTCCATTGAAATTTCACGGACTTAATCTCCTTGGTCATCAGCTTACGCACATCACGATCAAGAATTGCGACCGATTCCTCCTCATATTGGAGGTCTTTGTCTAACAACACTAAGTCTCACTTAATGATGTAATCCCCGTCACCATGATATCTCTTCAATATGGACACATGAAATACCGGATATACTCCCGATAGGTTAGGAGGTAGAGTTAATCTATATACTACCGGTCCTACACAGTGAAGAATCTCAAATAGACCAATGTATTTAGGACTAAGCTTGCCATTTTTGCCAAATCTCATCACCCCTTTCATTGGTGATACTTTTAGAAGAACATTCTCACCAGTCTGAAATGCCACGTCTCTTACCTTATGGTCTGCATACTTCTTTTGTCTACTCTGGGCTGCTAAAAACTTAGCTTGAATACTCCTCACCTTATCTTGAACATCCTTCACTAAATCAACCCCCAAAGGTTTCACATCTCTAGCCTCGAACCATCCTATGGGTGATCTACATCCCCTACCGTAGAGTGCCTCAAACGGTGCCATATCTATGCTCGAGTGATAACTATTATTATAGGAGAACTCACACAAAAGTAGGAACTTATCCCAATGTCCCCAAAAGTCAATCACACATGCCCTCAATATGTCTTCTAACACTTGAATAGTCCTCTCTGACTGCCCATCGGTCTGTGGATGAAAAGTTGTATTGAAAGTGAGTTGTGTGCCCAATTCATCATGTAACTTCCTCCAAAACTTGGAGGTAAACTGCGTAACACGGTCTGAGATGATATAAAGGGGCACCCCATGCATCCTCACTATCTCTTCCACATACACCTAGGCAATTGTTGCGCATTATAATCTATTCTGACCGGAATAAAATGGGCTGACTTAGTCAATCTGTCAACCACTACCCAAATAGAATTAAACTTTCCCAAAGTCTTGGGAAGACCAACCACGAAGTCCATATCTATCATTTTCCACTTCCATTCTAGAATTGGTATTCTCTAAAGCAAACCTACAGGCCTTTAATGCTCATATTTTACTTGTTGGTAATTTTGACACTTAGCCACAAATTCCGATATATCTTTATTCATGTCAGACCATCAATAGAGTCGCTTCAAGTCTCGGTACATCTTGGTCACACCCAGAATGATAGAATATCGCGAACCATGAGATGTTGTCAACAATTTATGGATCAAGTCATCTAATCGAGGAACACAAATCCTTTCTTTAAAACTTAGCACCCCTTCCGTATCAAGAGTGGTCTCTTGTGCCTTGCCCAACACTATTTTATTTCTGAGCTCTTTCAAACAGTCATCCTCCAACTATTTGGCCTTGATCTCTTCAATGAATGTGGTCCTTACCTCAATGTTAGTTAACACCCCACCTTTCTCTGAGATGCCCAACTTCATAAACTTAGATTCCAAAGTTTGGATTTCCTTAGCCAAAGGTCTCTTAGTTACATTCAAGTAAGATAAACTACTCATACTTACCACTTTTCGACTTAGTGCGTCTACCACTATATTAGCCTTACCCGGATGATATTGGATGGTCACATCATAATCCTTGAGTAACTCCATCCCCATTCGCTGCCTTAAATTCACATCCTTTTGGGTGAACACATGTTGTAGACTACGATGATCAGTAAATACCTCACACTTGACACCATAGAGGTAATGTCGCCAGATCTTAAGAGCAAACACTACTGCTGCCAACTTTAAATCATGTGTTGGGTAATTCCTCTCATGCACCTTCAACTGTTGTGATGCATAAGCTATAACATTCTTATCCTCCATTAACACAACACCCAAACCCTAATGGAAGCATCACAATAAACAATTAAATCCTTACATTCCACCAGTAGTGCTAGAATAGGTGTTGTGGTCAAAAGAGTCCTGAGCTTTTGAAACCTCTCATCACACTTTTCAGTCGATTAAAAGGGTACCTCTATCTTGGTTAATCTAGTCAGATGCGTGGCAATGGAAGCAAAATTCTTTACAAATCGACAATAGTAGCTAGCGAGCCCCACAAAACTCTTAACTTCAGTCACAGAGCTAGGCCGAACCCAATTCTGAACCGCTTCAATCTTTTGGGGATCTACCATTACCCCTTCATTTGAAACTATAATCCCCAAATAGGCAACCGAAGTCAACCAAAATTCACACTTCAAAATTTTCTCATACAACTTTTGTTTCCCAAGAACACCTAGAACAATACGAAGATGGTCGGCATGCTTTTCCTCACTTTTCGAATAAACCAAAATATCATCAATAAAGACTATAACAAACGAATCAATAAATGGTTTGAACACACCATTCATCAAACTCATAAATGTTGCCGACGCATTTTTCAATCCAAACGACATAACTAGGAGCTCGTAGTGTCCATAGCGGGTTCTAAACGCCATCTTGGGCACGTCCTCGGGCCTATTTTTTAACTGATGGTAACCAGACCTTAGATCAATCTTAGAGAAAATTGATGCACCTTGCAATTGGTCAGAAAGATAATTTATTCCAGGCAATGGGTACTTGTTTTGAATGGTGACCCTATTCAATTGCCGGTAATCTATACACATCCTTATACTACCATCATTTTTCTTAACAAACAAGACAGCAGCACCCCACGGGGAAGCACTAGGATGGATAAAACCCTTATCGAGAAGTTCTTGGATTTGACCCTTAAGCTCTCTCAATTCTACCGGTGCCATGCGATATGGATGGATAGAATTGGGGCGGGTACCAAGTTCCAAATCAATGCAGAAATCTATATCTCTATCCGGAGGCATACCAGGCAAATCAGTAGGAAACACTTCTCTAAATTCTGACACCACAGGAATAGACTCAATAGAGGGAGATTCGACCTCCACATCCCGAATATGAGCCAAATAGGCCAAACAACCCTGCCCTACCAGTTTCCTAGCCTGAATTGAGGATGATCTTAGCTTGCTTAGGCTTGTACACCCCTTCCCACTTTAAATTTTTCCTTTCCAGAATTTCTAGAGTCACAGACTTAGTATTACAATTAAGCACAACAAACTAGGGGGACAACCAAGTCATGCCTAAAATTATGTCAAAGTCGGTCATATCCAAAATCACCAAATCAGCCCAAGTCTGAAAACCCATAAACAAGATAGGACAAGCACGATAGACATGGGTTACTATGACAGACTCTTCAACGGGAATAGAAACATGGATGAGGGCATCAAATATATCACAATTCATATCAAACTCTGAGACAAATCGCACAGACACATAAGAATAAGTAAAACCTGGATCAAATAACACATTAGTCTTCCGGTCACAGACAAGAATAGTACATGTGATCACTACATCAGACGCCTCCGCCTCGGTCTTGCCCGGAAAGGCATAACATTGAGCCCTATCATTATGATGGGAGACTTTTTTGCCAAGTTGCACTATACCTCTGCCTGCGTTACCATTTCTTCTACCTCTATGGCCTTATTGATTTCCTCCTTGCCCACCTTGTCGATGCCCTTGACCATTATTATTATTTCTTGCGGGTACCACTTCTCTATTCTACTGATGCGCACAATCCATCATGCGCGGATGGGGACAATCTCTCCTCATATGCCCAGGTTCTCCACAGTTATAAAAAGTGTGATCAAAAGATGGCCTTCTGCTCGCCGAAGGTGCGGCTCCCTGTCTATTTTGAATCAAATTCTGAGGTGGAGTTCCCGAGTAATTACCTATAGAAGCAGGCATGGCGGACTGAATTAGCTGGGCTGCGAGATTCGGCCTCCCTGAACCTCTCGAGTAACAACCCTGAAAGTTACTTGAATTCTTGGTTTTCTTAGCCAATCCCTTAGCCTGGCCGTCTCGCCTCACCCCCTTCACTTTATTCACAAAATCTGTTACCTCATTGAAGCTTTTTGATGCAGAGGTCATATGAACAGACAATACTTGCAATTCAAAATTTAGTCCCTTAAAAAATAGGCGGATCCTCTCTTCCTCAGTAGTCACCAATTGCGTAGCATATCTAGACAAAGCATGGACCTTGGCCTCATAAGTAGCCACAGTCATACCACCTTGCTCCAGACCCATGAACTCATCCTCTTTACGATCTCTCAAGGTCCGGGGCACATACTTCTCCAAGAACAGATCATGAAACTGGGTCCAAGTGAGTGGGGGTAAAGTTGAAGATATGCACTCCACATAAGCTCTCCACCACTGGTTAGCCCCTCACCTTGAAGTTGAAAAGTTACAAACTCTACTCCATGCTGATGGACAATTCCCAACTTATGAAGCCTCTCATAACAATCTAGGATGAACTCATAGGTGTCCTCACTCTCAGATCCATGGAACATAGGCGGTTTCACTTTCAAGAACTTAGTCAAAATCTCATGATCATGACCAGTCATAACAAGATCCAACAATGGACGGAAGAAAGCATCAGTACCTACAATTCCACCCACCTTGGGAGCAGTGATAGCCATAGGAGGATTGGTGGGAGCTTGAGTTGCTTGAACAGAGGGAAGCACTCCAGGACCAACCAATCCTTTCAGGAATGACATAATCTGTTGAGCTAACACTAGGTCTAGGAGAGAAATACTAGTAGTCTCAGCAACACTCTACTAGTCTCAGCAACACTCTACTAGACTCATTTTGGTACAATGAGATCAACGAACCCAGGGCTCTGATACCAACTTTGTCACGACTCAGACCATCGTGATTGGCACCCACACTAACCCTCCGGTGGGAGAACCATTACTACAACCCAAACTAACAAACTCAACCAAGAACTAAGGCATTTAAAGATACGGAAGCGAGTTTAAATGCAGAAGGAAAAATAGAGTTCCCATAAACTCCAAAAGTCTAATCAAACAACTGCAAAAATAACGCCTAGAACCTGAAAGTCAATGTACCAAAACTCTAACAAGGATATTAAGTCTAAGGGAATGGGTAAAACCCAATTAAACATAAGAAAATCTAAAGTACTAATCTAAGTCCGAAGATGTGGACATAAACAAAAAGAGAACGCATGGTTGCCCGGAAGAACTGGCTCACCCTAGTATTCGATTGATCAATGATCCTATAAATGAGGTCTGTCAGTAGCCGCCTAAATTTGCCCTGTACTCAACAAAGAAAGTGCAAGTGTCGTATCAGTACACAACCACAGTGTACTGGTAGGATCACGCGGTTATCCCAATAGGCGAAACATATATAAGTCATTACAACAATAATAAACATGCATACACCGAACATATACAATATCAATTATCACTTACGAACAACAGAAAATTTCAAAATCTCAAGATATACAATTATGTCAAGTCATTGGTCCTCCCACGAAACCCATACCCAAACTATTAGTGTACCGGTACGTGGTACCAATCCAAGTTAGTGTACCGGCCATGACACCCGATCCCATATATGTGCCGGAATGTGGCACCCAATCCAAGTCAGTATGTCGGAACGTAACACCCGATCCATTCAACAAGGCACAATCACAATGTACATTCTCACAATCATACAATCAAGTCATGATTCATGGCATACAATTATTCAATCATCCTTATTTACGATTAGTATAACCAATAGTGCAACATTAGTATACATACACACATCATAATTAAGTAATTACAAATACATATCACACCAACATGAAATCACAACCATCACATACCTCGAACAAAGCTTGCATCCCTAAGAAACTTGATTCTTCAGTTTCCGGATTCTTTCCGCTTGTTCTTGGTCTACAAACAATCAATATAACACAAGGATCAACAAACGATGTATAATTACCCGGATTAAAATCAACACTATCAACCCTAGATCAAACTCATGATCCCAATATCAAAATTAGGGCTTTTCCCACCATTCAAATAGTTCCAAAACCCTTCCCCAACAATAATTACCCACGAATTTACATTATATGGATCATAAAATTGATTCCGGAAGTGAAAACCTTACCTTTAGCTTCAAGAATGGTGGAAAACTGTCAAGAAAATACATGAGGTCGTTCCTTAGCTCTCAAGGTCAAAGAGTACAAAATAAAATGATTTTGGGGTTTATTTCCGACTTAAGTCGCGTCTATCTCACCATAGCGGTCCTCACCCGGCTTCAGCGGCCTCGCCCTGGCAGAAAAATCCCGCCTTAGCTGCTTGCACGGAAACAGTGAGCAAATTTAAGAATTTCAAACCTCCATTTCACAACACACCTTCATCCCATGACACTCAGAAAAAACCCGTCATGCTAAGATAAGTATCGGGAGTTCTACTCACCTGAATTTATTTCTGTAAAGTCATACGGGTTCCTTAACGTCTTAGTTATCTACTCATGTGATTAAAATCATAATTAGATCTCCCATTTGTTACCAAATTTCCCTAAAGCTCACTGACTCCAATTTCATTCAAATCTGGACTAGGTTGGAAAATTTCAAGTTACTACGAAAAAGTTTTCTGGCCCAAAAATTTTCCCGTTGACTTTTTTATAATGAAGGGAACAAGTCATTACATAACCGGGGTAGATATTAATTTCTCTTTCAATCACTTAAAGGCTACTATTCATTCATCATCAAAGTTTAATTTCACCTCATTTTCCAAAGGTTTTCACAAAGGGTGTGCAACTTTTGAAAAGTCTTTGATGAACCTCCGGTAAAAACCAGCATGCCCCAAGAAACTACGTATACCTTTTACTGAAATTGGTGGTGGGAGCTTCTCAATTACCTCGATCGTTGCCTTATCAACTTCCAGCCCTTTTTGTGACACTTTATGACGAAGAACTAAACCTTCCCTAACCATGAAGTGACATTTCTCCCAATTTAGGATCAAATTTGTTTCCACGCATCTTTGAAGGACCTGCTCAAGGTGTGTTAAGTATGCTTCAAAAGTACCACCCACAACTGAGAAGTCATCCATAAAAACTTCCAATGAATCTTCTACCATATCAGCGAAAATAGATAGCATGCAACGTTGAAACGTTGCTGGTGCATTACACAACCTGAATGGCATCCTTTTGAAAGTAAAAGTTCCATATGGACACTTGAAAGTGGTTTTCTCTTGGTCCTCGGAGCAATAGAGATTTGGTTATATCTGGAAAACCCATCCAAAAAGCAATACCATCCTCTCTCCGAAAATTGATCGAGCATTTGATCCATAAAAGACATGGGAAAGTGATCTTTTTCAGTCCAAGAATATAACTTCCGGTAGTCCATGCATACTCTCCATTCAGTTACCTATCTCATAGAAACAAGCTCCCCATTTTCATTTGGGACTACCGTGATGCCTCCCTTTTTGGTACACAATGTACCGGACTCACCCACTTGTTTTCCGCAATAGGGTAAATCACACCTACATCCAACCACATTATTATCTCCTTTTTCACCACCTCTTGCATCGGTGGGTTCAATCTCCTTTGGTGGTCGACACTCGGTTTACACTCACTATCAAGTTGAATTTTGTGAGTGCAAATGCCGGGTGGAATGCCCACAATGTCAGCGATAGTCCACCCAATAACTTTGATGTATCTTCTCAACACTTCAAGAAGCAACTTTACTTGCCATTCAAGCAAGCCAGCTGCAATGATTACGGGTAAGGTGTTATTTGCCCCCAAGAATGCATATCAAAGATGAGTAGGGAGCACTTTCAATTCAAGTTTTGGTGGTTCCTCCGTTAATGGCTTGGCGGGAGGATTTTCTTGATTTTTTAAGTCAATATCCAGCTTTAATGGGTTCCTTTAACATTCTCCTAATCCCGAAAGGGAATCTACCACCTCATCATAACCTTGGACTTCGGTCTCATCATAGTTTGCAAGCACAGCCTCAAGCGGCTCACTCATACACATCAAATGGCTCACATTAGCCACTGATTCATCAATTACATCAATTGTCGATACTACATGAATATCGCTTGGGTGCTTTATTGACTTACGCACATTAAATGTGACTTTATCCTCGTTCAACTGAAACTTCAATTCCCCGCTTTCAACATCAACTAGCGCTCTCCCGGTTGTTAAGAATGGTCTTCCCAAAATAATGGGAATTTGAGCATCAATCTCACAATCAAGGATGACAAAATTAGCTGGAAAGATGAATTGGTCAACCTTTACCAAGATATCATAGAGTATCCCAATGGGGTGCTTGATCGACCGGTCTGCCACCAGAAGCCTCATTGTTATGGATTTCAGTTCACCAAGCCCAAGTTATTTATAGATTGCATATGAGATTAGATTTATACTTGCCCCTAAATCACATAGAGCTTTGGCAAATTGTAGCATACTGATAGTGCTTGGATGGTGAATGCTCCCAGATCGTCTTTATTTTTAATTATCTCATTAGTCATAATTGCACTACAACTATGAGAGACTTCAATTGTCTCAAAGTCCAAGCTTCTTTTCTTTGTTACTAACTCCTTTATGAACTTGGCATAACCCGACATCTCCAATAATTCTTCCACTAATGGTAGATTTATAGAGAGTGTCTTGAACACTGATAAGAACTTCTTGAACTTCTCATCCTCATTTTTCTTCTTGAGACGTTGGGGAAATGGAGGGGTTATTTTGGGAAGAGGTTTCACCAATTTTGGGATTGAGGTGATCTTTCCTTCATATTTTGTAACTCCTTGGCAAGGCTTTGTTGGATGGGAATCTCTTCTTCATCAATATATTTTTCTTCTTCATGTGCTTGTGCTTCATCATTACCTTTCCACTTAGAGTAATGACATCCAGATTTTTGTCACCATCTTCCCTCAAAGTTGTTATGTATATGGCTTCACCCTTCCCAATTACTTTGGGTTCCAAGTGTGCTGAAAGTTGACTCAATTGACCTTAAAGTTACTTTATTGCATCAGCATGAGAGTTCACTCTATTATTTAATGACGAGAAATCATCTTTCATCCCTTTTAGCATGTCATCCGATCCCTCAACCTTGTCAAAGATGCGAGACAACAAATCATCCACTCATAAACTACTTGAACTACCCTTTGATTTTGGGCTATCACTTGATTGTGTATGGTCCTCTTCATGTTCATCTTCTCTTCTCCAATGGTCACTTTCTTCAACCCACTCTTGATAGTATCGCGAATTCTCTTGTATTTTTACTGCTCTTTCAATACTTTCGGCGGTACAATCTCTCTTCATCGATCAATTTGGTGATTCGCCAATATGAAACATGGTACTCCAAAATTTCTCTCATCTCAGACATAGTGTACTATAAAATTAGGTGGGCTAGGATCCACTCGGTGCATTGCCGAGTGGTTTTGGAGATCATCAGGATTGCTTTTCTCCATCTCTTCAGCTTGCTGGTTCCTTTATGCTTGTTGTTGTCCTTGCTTTGCTCCTTAGTCTGTAATGCTGAAAATCAAGGTCTTAACATCAATTCATAGCATATATTAGGCATTTGAGGACACTGAAACTATCAAACTAATCTCCAAATCAGTCCAAATTTCAGACTCATCATGAAGCTGGGTTGATAGGACCAGACTTGGTTCATCAAGCGATGGAGAAAGTAAAGATCATTCAAGAGAGGTTGAAAACAGCGCAAAATCGTCAAAAATCTTGTACCGATGTTAGGAGAAGAGACTTGTAGTTCGAGGTGGACGATTGATTTCATTTGAAAGTTTCACCCATGAAGGGTTTCATGAGGTTTGGCAAGAAGGGGAATCATAGTCCCTGGTATATTGGTCTTTACAGGATATCCAAGAGGACTAGCAATGTAGCCTATGAGTTGGCGCTCCCACCAGAGTTAGCAACAGTCCATCCAGTATTCCACGTTTCAATGTTGAAGAAGTGTATGGGCAATCCTTCACTTATTATACCTACTGAAAATATTGGTATTAAGGGTAGCCTATCTTATGGGGAGATACCCGTTGAAATACTTGATCGTTAGGTTCGTAAGTTGAGAACCAAGGAGGTAGCATCAATCATGGTCTTATGGAGGAATCTGTTTGTTGAGGAAGCTACCTGGGAAGATAAGGAGGATATGAAGAAGAGATACCCACATTTCTTTCCTTCCGGAGAAATTCCAGACCAATGTAATGATTTTTGTAAAACACTCATTAAATTGATATGATATGTTGTGTTAAATTGCATGTTGGGTGTTTGAGTTGAGTGTTAGATGTTTTCACCCTTAGTTCTCATTATAGTGATCTCATTCAAGGATGAATTATCCCAAGGGGGAGATATTATAACACCCTGGTCGTAGAAAGCTCTAATTTTTAGAAAGAACTAATTTGAGAATTTTGCAAGTTAGTCTTAAATTGTGTGTTTTGGGTCAACTTCAAACAACCATAACATTCAGTACAAGATGATTTAGGTAGATCATAAGGTATCAAATGAAAGATCGTTAAGTCCTCTTTCCAACGCCACTGAGTTTGCTAAATTCCGAGTTCGAATGAGGGAGATATGCCCATTTGAGTTCAACCTGTCCGACTAAGGAAATCCATCCGAATTAAGGAGGGGTATTTTTGTCGTTTCCTTACCCCACTAGCCTGACTCATTTTTAGTAATACTTTAGGGGACTAAACTGATTTGACTCAATTTTCAAAATTCCTAAATCCGCTTAGGGTTTTAGAGAGAAGTTCAAGAGGAGAAAAAGGAGAAGTTCAAGCGTTCATTCAAGGTTCTTGCAATCTTCGAGGAATTTCGTCAAAGATTTGATCCTTAAGAGGTATGTAAGCTTTCATATTGTTGGGTTTATTCGCCCTCACACCAATTATGTAAACTCATACCCATGAATTCATTCTTGAAGTTGATTACTACATTCTTGAGAAGTTCTTGAGTTAAATTGATAAATTAAGGTCTTTTAAATCCTTGAGGTGAGGGTTTTGCACAATAGTTAAGTTATTTGATTAGTTCTTTGTGTGGGTTTTCGTTGAAAATGTTCTGGGTTATGAGAATTCGTGAATTTTGACCTTAGAATTGCAGTGGGTATGAATTGAATCTAGTTTAGAAGAGGAAGAAAAGATCAGGCAAAATTATGCACCCAAGTTCGCATCGCGGAGGCGCTCTAGAATTTCATCACCCAGTCGAGCACCCCCTCCCCGCGTTGCGGAGAGGATACAGAATCCTCTTCCTAAGAAATTATTTCGTGACCAAAATTTTAATTCAATCTCCACGTCGCGCCAGTGTTCTCTAATTTGGGTCTTCGCTCGTTCTTGTGATCAACTATTTTAACCTTCCTAAATCATTGAGAGATCCTACATTCCAAAGCATAATTCTTGAATTGACATTTCAAATTAAGAAAAGATTGAGAGCCAAGTTTGAGAGAGCCTTTCGAGTCTTTTTGAGAAGTCTTTTACAAACTTTTAAAACCTGTTTTAAGACTTGAGAATTTGACTATGAGGATGAGAAGAGTTGAGTTTCATTTTTCAAAATGAATATATGGGAACCAAGTAATCCCAAGAGTAAATGTTTTTACATTTAAAATGAGAGGAAACTTCAATTTTCAAATGAGTTCATGAGGAGTTTTGAGCACTATCTCATTTAAGAGAACCTTTTTGAGTAATAATCTCAAAGTTTGAGGATTAGGAAATGTTTTTAAATATATGAGCATGATTTATATTATTGGGAGTAGTATTGAGCACCGATATGGGGACGAGTTCAGACAACTTTAAGTCCTCATAACTCATGTATGCCAAGATGGGTAAAAAGGGTCATACTCTTTAGATGATTTCTTAATTGCTATTAAAGCATAGCTTAGTAGATCCATTTAGTTGAGGATATCTTATATTCCGGCAAGGTATAGGACAGTGGTGGCAGCGTGGGAAAGATGTTGTATCATCACATAGCTTATAGTGATGGTTATCGGTTAGAGAATCCCCCAAATAAGAGTAAAAGAGTTATTATTGTATTTTTAAATACATCTAAGTTATTATCTATTGTTTAAAAGCTTTATTTATAATGCATCTTTATTGTTTCTTTTATATTGAACTGAGTTGATTACTTCTAAGTTTGAGTATCCTTGAGTTGAGTTAGGTTACATGAGGTGAGTATGTTCTTTCTTTTATCGGTTCAAGCCTATGTCTGTTCTTTAGAGTTCCCCTTGCATGCTTGTACATGTCATTTGGCCTTCATCTTTCCTGATGCAGATACAAGTAATCAAGGTCATCAACAAGCGTTCCGGTGATACCACTTACAGTTCCAAAGTTGCTTTGGTGAGCCTCCTTGCTTCGGTGAGTTCCACATTTACTTTCATTCGTATTAGAATGTTGTGGGTATTGTCCCGACTTCCATCATAGTTGTTAGAGGCTTCATAGATAGACAATAGTGTTTTGAGGAGTCTTTTCATTTCCATTGTTAAATGTTTAAGACTTGAGTTGCATCTTTTGGCTAGTGGAATGTTTTCTATAAAATATTTTGAGTTATTTTTTTTGAGACATTGAGTTAAATATTTACTTTTAAGGTTCATTTATTGTCGATTAAGTCTTCCACTGAGAGTTGAGGCAGGCCAAGGGTTAGCTTCGGGCCATCAATGGTTCTCGAGTACCAGCCACGCCTATGATGTAGGCTCGGGGAGTGACAATTGAGAAACAAAATCGATGTCAATTCCACTTATTCTTACAAACCAACATAAAGTTATAGTTGTAGACTTGAGATTCTGACCAACTTCTTACCCTCTAATCATTTCAGCAGAAAACTATACATGTGTTTTTTTACTTCTAAAAATGACCAGCGCCAACATATTTACTACTCTCATTTATTAGCTTGAAATATTGGCCAAGAAGATTGAAACATGAGAGAGGTAAAACTTTAACTTTTTACTAGGATGAGTTGGAGATATTTTCTATGATTTACAGCCGAGATAGGTTTGACCTATGTGGAGATTACGTTTAAGTAGTTTTATTGGTTTTATACGGGCCAAAATGAGTTGAATTAGTCCGGAAATCATATTTTGGTATTATGATCTTGAACTTGAGATACTTAGGTTAGTATAAGATTTTTCAGCAAACACGGAGACACCCTGCCTATAACACCCAAAAAAAAATTGAACGAAGACTCGAACAATCCTTCATTGTGAGTAGGATTTTACCGAGGAATTTAAAATTTCTTAAGTGTTAAGATCACTAGATGTAGCACCTTCAGTTCCAAAAAGAACTAAAGAGAATTCATTCAAGTTATTTGTAAGTTCTTTATGTTTTGGGTCAACTTCAAATAACCATATATTTCAGTACAAGATGATTTAGGTGGCCCATAAGATATGAAATTAAAGTTCTTTGAATTATATTTCGAACACCACCAAGTTTGCTAAGTTTCGGATGAGTGAGATATGCCATTTTGAAGTAAGACTGTCCAGTTAAGGAAAGTTACCCGAAAATAGTGAGGGGTATTTTGGTATTTTCCTTACCCAATAAGATTTAATTCGTTTTTAGTAAGGTTTTAGGGGTCTAAAATGATTTGGTTCAGTTTTATAATCCTAATATACGCCTAGGGTTTTAATTGAGAGTTCAAGAAGAGAAAAGAAGAGAAAAGAGGAGAAAAGAGGAAAGAATCAAGGCGTTCGTCGAGATTCTTAAGAGGTGTTGTGGATTTTTGCAAATGGATTTTATCCTTAAGAAGTATGTAAGCATCCATAGTGTTGGGTTCATTCACCCACACACCAATCATGAGTTTATTTTGCGAATCTATCCATAAATATTGAGCAATTTAATTTCTTGATAAGTGTTCTTGAAGTTTCCTTATCGATTAAGCTTTAATGTAAGATTCTACTTGGGTCAACTTCAACTAACCAGATCTCTTAGAATATAAAGAGTTACATGAGCCATAATCTATCAAATTAAAGGTATTTGAATCTACTTTCCAATGCCACCAATTTCGCGTCAATCCAATTTCTGATTAAAAAGGTATGACTATGTTAGTCACCTGATACAGTACTGTTACGAATTAGCCGACGGAAAACATTAAAAAGTCTTTTTTTTGTTTTTTTTCCTCCAAGAAAACCCTAAAAGAATTTCTTGACTAATAAAAGGCTCAAAATAATCAGATTTTCATATTTTAATCCATCATTCTCTTCTCTCTCAAACCCTAGGAAAAACCCTAAGGAAAAATCAAAATAGAAGACTCCATTCAAGATTCTTTAAATCTTTTTCAAGATTCTTCTTCAAGGTAAGTCTTTCTCAAAGAATTCCATTTTTTTTAAACTCAAATTCCTCCATACAATTATAAATCACTAATGAAAATAATAATTCTTGGCCATAGAGATTTCAAGAAACTAATTCAAGAATCTCAAGAAAGGTTTTCTTGACCGTTTACCTTCAAGCTAGGGTTTCAAGGCTTCTAATAAAGTTCTTCTTCAAGATTCTTCAAGAACCTTGTTCTTCCATGTACGTAAGGCTATCATAGTATTGGACTAGTTGGTCCTGACGTCCTACATCTTCTTTCAAATCAGTAAAAGAGAAATCTAAGATTCTACCCCTAGATTTGAGTATTCTTGAGATAAGTTGATTTAAGTTCTTGAGTTCATGATTCTTTTAAAAAAATTATTCCTAATTATTGAGTTTCTATATTTTTAAATATAATTCAGCAAGAACCCTATTTTGAGTTTTAAATCTTGAGAAGTTTTTCAAAGCTAACACTTGAGTTTTAAAATGAGTTTTGAGAAAGTAAGTATGAGAATGAGAAGAGTCGTATACATGAGTTCCATATTGTTATTTAGACCCTTGAGTCGAGTCGTTCATGCCTATAAACTCCGCATGAACTCAATCAATTGAGTATCTTTGAGAGAAGTAGTATCTTCAAGTTCTAAGTCTTGACTATTGAGTTCCTAATCCTTTTGAGATTATATTTCTAATCATGGACTACTACATGGTACCCATGAAGGTCCTTGAGTTGAGTAGTTCATACACATAATTCTGCATGAACCCTATAAGTCGAGCAGTCTTGAGATGAGAGGTATCATTGAGTCCTTGAGTTGAGTAGTTGATGCCCATAATTCCGCATGAACCCTCCGAGTCGAGCATTCTTGAGATGAGTAGTATCATTGACTTCTTGAGTTCTGGAGTTTTTGAGTTCCAAGTATTGAGTTCTATGCATGGTTATTGAAAACCTTGAATTGAGTCATTCACGTCCATAATTTGGCATGAACCCTATTTTAAGAAGTCTTTTTTTACAAATTGCTTTAAAACTTGTTTTAAAGACTTGAGCACTGAGTTGAGGAAGAATATAGCTGAGTTCATATTCTTTAAAATGATATATGGGAACTAAGTATTCCCAAGAGTAAATGTTTTTTATATTTAAGATGAGAGGAAACTGAGATTTCCAAAAGAGTTTTCATGAGTAGTTCTGAGTACCATCTCTTTTAAGATAAAGTTTTTTGAGTAATAATCTCAAAGCACAAAAAGAGTTATGTTTTTAAAAACATATGAACTAGTATATTTTGGGAGTAGTATTGAGCACCGTTATGAGGGAGAGTTCAAATAACTCACATCCCCCATAAACCATGTAGCTAACATGGGTAGAAAGGGTCATATTGTTTTGATGATTTATTTGTGCTTTTTAGCATAGACAAGTTGATACACTTAGTGAGTAGTTTTTATACCCCTAGCAAAGTATAGGACGGCCTAGGCAGCATGAGGCAAGACATTGTATCATCACATAGCTCATAGTGATGGTTATCGGTTAGAGAAACTCCCACAGAGATATTTTGTATTCTTATATACACAGAGTTTACTTTGTATTTTCATATACAAGCAGATTTTATCTTTTATCCTTGCATAAAAACTGAGTTACTATTGCATTTTTCAATATATTGAGTTACTTTCTTCTGTTTTAAAAGCTTTTCATATATAGCAAGTGTATTGTTGATTTATATTGAGTTGAGTGTCCAGAGTTGAGTATCCAGAGTTGAGTATCCAAAGTTGGGTACGCAGAGTCGAGTATCCTATTATTAAGTCGAGCCTTATTTCACTGAGTTGAATATCTTATCATGGAGTTAAGCCATATTTTCTCTAAGTTGAATTGAACTATGTTTCTTTGAGTTGAGTTGAGTTGAGTTGAGTTGAGTTGAGTTGAGTTGAGTTGAGTGAGTTGAGAAGAGGTAAGTATGTTTCTTTTCCACCAGTTCAATCTTATGTTTATGCTTTAGAATTCCCTTTACAGGCTCGTATATTCCATGTACTGAGCCATTTGGCCTGTATCATTTCATGATGTAGATACAGGAATTCAGGATCATCAATATGCATTTCATTAAGGTCATGGGATGTTCCGATCAACTTTGGTGAGCCTTCATATAATTCGGAGGACTTCACCTTTATCTTACAGCTAGTAGTTTGAGATGTTATGGGTCTTGTCTCAATATTCTTCTGTAATAGTAGAGGCTTCATAGATAGATAGTAGAATTTGAGAAGTTTGTTTCATTTACTTTGTTAAATGTTTTAAAGTCTTGAGTTGCCTATTTCTGGCAAGTTGAATGTACTATTTTATTTAGTTTTTAAGCTTTGTATGCTTGAGTTAGTCTTCCGCTTGTAGTCAACTAGGATGAGGGTTTGCTTGGGGACCAACAATGGGTCTCGAGTGCCAGCCACATCCAGGGTGTAGGCTAGGTCGTGACAAACTTGGTATCATAGCCCAGAGTTCAAGTGTCCTAGGGTGTCTATGAAGCCATGTCAGTAGGGTCTTGTTTATGGTTGTGAGGTCCCCACTTCTATAAACGAGGGACCACAGGCATTTAAGAAACGTCTCCCTTCTTTCATACTCTTAATTGTGCAATAGAGTTATGTCATAGATATTTATTCACACTCGTGCATTTCTCAGATCCATTTGACTACCCATTATACTAGAGGTGGTTGAAAAAGGAAAGTCAGTTCTTTACCGATGAGTTGTTCTTATCAAAAGTCTTGAGGATGTCATGAGACTGCAGAGGGGCTTGAGAGGAGCCTATGAAATAGTTAAGTGTTGAGTTTCAAAGGAATGTACTCATATTCATATGAATCATGCGTTCAAGCTAAAAGTGAGATGTACTCTCTTCTCTAAGCCTTGTTTCAGCAAAGATCCTTTTGAGGAATTATGATTAGAGCTTTGGTAGTATGTTCGCCCAAAAAGGTAGCATGAGTTACAAAATTATGAGCAGTAGTAGTGAAAGAGTGCCCTTAAGTTAAGAGAAACGTATGCCTAGGTTCAGTAATCTAAGAAAAAAGATAGTGATGGGACAGATTATGTTGTCGGCCTTCTTTACTCTAAGTTGACAGCTGGAATCACATTATCTTCGCCATAACATTTTGAGCATTGATGGTCTGGATATTTGTGTCCAATAGTTCTGCAATAATTCGTCATTATCTCTGGTGAAATAAAACTTCGTCGTATAGCTCTTGTAGTTGGTTGTTGTTCTGGTTTTAGTAGACTTAATATCCACTAACGTATTTCTTCCATATCTGCTTCTCTGGTTTCTCTAGAATTTGAATATATCATGGTTTGTTCTCTGGCATAATAACTCCATACTGAATTTCCACTTA
>JAJOON010025159.1:0-28406 GCA_029582645.1 Solanum megistacrolobum | reverse complement strand
TTTAAGAAAGATAGAATTAGTTTAAGGATAAATACCTTAATTGAGATGACAAGTAGAGAGAGATGACAAGCTATGAAAGTTACATACTCAACATTTTGTAAGTTTCTTAGATGAGGTTAATAAGGTTAGAGGGAAGTTGTAGGTGGCACAATAAGCTAAAACAACAGGAGGAATTAGAAATTGATAAGGAATTTAAAAGGGTGAGCTACTTGACAGAAGTGATGTTGATTCAAAGAGGAAAAACAATTTGGTTGAGACTAGGGAATGATAATAATCAATATTTTCATTCTAGTCTTAAATAGAAAAGGCTTCGAAAAACAATTCTCAGTTTCAAGATGAGAACATTCAGATGCAGACTTAATCTGAACAGATCGCTACTATATTTGTAAGGCATTTTTCTCAACTATTAGGGGAAAGGGAAGTTGGACAAAAACAAAAGGCTGAAGAAGTGTTCTTAAAATATGGAAATCAGTTATCTGTGTATCAATAGGTGCAACTACTTGAAAATTTTACTAGAAATGAGGTAATAAAAGGTTGTATTAACAAAAGTGCAGGATATGATGTTTATAATAGTGGTTTCTTTAGAGATGCTTGAGATGTAGTAAGCTATACACCATGAGCATTGAAAGTAGCTTTAGGCCTTTTATTAATTTCATACTACCACAAGGCACCTCTAACGTGGTCAAAAATTTCTAGCACGATTTCAGCCAGATGCTAAAATAATTTGTTCAGAGGGTGCAAGCTGTAACCAGAGAAATGCCTATGAAACTTTTTCTTCATTGAAGGGAAAGATGTTTAATTATTTTCCTCCTTTGTGATGGTCGTATCTTTTTACTTAATTGTGTATTATGTCTGAAAGAAATAAGATTATTGATTTATATATATATTTATTTCAGGTTGGATTTCAGAGAGGCTTGGATGAATGGCGTCAGGCACCTACTTCAGATGCAGATTCCACATCTTCTAGTGATATTACATCAATATGGACAAATGTGGCAGGAGGTGTTAAGAAAGGGAGAGTTTACGGGCTTGGAGCACAACCTTCCACGTTTCATCCATCATCATTGTTGTTTGGTGCTTCTACTTCTCAATCTTCGAAAGAAATGGAAGCAATGCGAAGACAAATTTCAGAGCTTACAGAATGACTTCAATCATCTTAATCTAACTTTGCTAAAGTGCAGAAATTCATGGAGAAACATATGGCTGAATCTGATGAAAGTGAAGGGACCGACTCTGATGAAGAGTAGATTGTTTTATGGTTGTTTAGACATTTTGTATGAGATTTAGATGTGTTTTGAACTATTTGCTTCCTTTTAATAACAACTTAATACTTATTAGATTTGATTTTAATGATGCTTGAGCTTTTAGACTCAATTGAATTGAATTGAATGGAATTTGAATGTTTAGGAATGTATTCGATGTTTGATTTTATTGTTGAGTTTTTGTGGATGGATGGTAGTATTAATTTAGCAGGTGGTCTACCAAAGAAACAACATTTTTTAGTAGTAAAATGTAGTTTTTTTGACTACAATAGTATGAAATATCATATAAATTTTTTTAGAAAATTAAAATTACTGACTATAGTAATCAGCATATTACCTAAATAGTAAATAAATTAATTATGTATACCGACTGTAGTAGTCGAAAAAGTACTTAAATGATTAACAAATAAATTATATGCCGACCACAGTAGTTGGAATATATATTAATTAATTATTTAATTATTCAACTATTACGATTACTGTAGTCGGCATTGTTTTAATTATTAAATTATTATTTTAATAGTTTTCGACTACAGTAGTCGGCCATTTAGGTACTTTATGGTCGATTCTTGTTTTATAATTTCCGACTACCGTAGTCGGTAAAGAATTTCCGACCTTCAAGATACCGACTACTATAAAGTAGTCGGAAGGTCATCGGGAAACCCCATTTTGCGACTACATTCTGACTAATTTTGTAATTGGCAAACAACGAATTTCTAGTAGTGACTGATGCCCACAGAGGGGACTTATAAACCTACGTGGGCACATAGTTCTAGGACTATGATGGTACACTGAACCCTAGTCCAACTGGGTGGTAAGCCTACTCTTGACTAGAAATGTGTATGGCACAATATAGCTGAAATACTGGATTAGCTCAATATTCTGACATGCTAACTGAGAATGTAACATTTGTGTATTGACAATGAAACATTCGAAATCTGAGGCATGTTTATCTGTTTAACTGACTTTGCAAGTGTAATTCATGAACTAAGAGAATCTACAAAACTAGGGTTCTGAATTTCATGCAAAGAACTAAGCAACAATTTCACGAAAACATGATAATCTGAGTAAGAATGCTATAACAACTAAATCACACTAATACCTAAGGTTTTAGAAACCCTAGGTCTAAGCAAGATATGACGAATCAAGTATCTGACTGAATTCTAGGGACCTAGTGGATGAAAGGAATCCACCAGTAAAATCCCACATACTTGGTGATGAAATCTACGGAGAATTCCTTCGATTTTGGGGATGGAACTGAAGAAAACCTATTGCGTGTTCTTGAGAGATTTCGTCGACTTTTTCTCCTCTTTTGCTCTATGTTTTGATGAATTTTGGTGAATGAATCGATACGGGTGGATTCTAATTAGAATATGAGGCTTAAATGACCAAAACTACGTAGTTTAGGCGTAAAATAACGTAGTTTAATTATCTAATGCATATGGAAAAGACCAAAACGACCCTCACTTAAAAGAAGACAGGCCCATCGATGAACCAGACCGACGGACCGTGGACTGACTGACGGTATGTCTTGTCATTCGTCAATTGGCTTCTGAGATTGGGATTTGAGGGTCACGATCCATGTACCCTGGACCACAGACCGTGGTCTGATCTACGGTCCATAGGTTCGGCAATGGGTCGTGGCTTTTTTTGAAATTTCTGGGCGAGTTGAGGTGCCTAACCACGGACCCCACTTACGGTATGTGGTTCCACCTACGGATCGGTGGCCTCCGTTGGTGGCACCTGTAACTTCTGTAAATATGCAATTTTGTTCTTTATGCAATCTGGGGTGTTACACTAGAAGTAAACAAGTTTTACAAAAGTGAACAAAAAATTAACAAATGAGTCAGTTGTAAATTAGGTCGCTCAAGAACATCCAATCGATATGTAAGAATTGACGTTACATTGCATTTAAGTAGTGGGAGAAATGTTACTAGAACACTATATGAAAAAAATGTTAATATTTCAATGCCAAAAGGTTTTGAGGAAAATATTAAGACTCAAGAACATGAAAGTGTGACTATTGTAGTAGTACTTAGTCGTAGTGGGCGAATCATCACGAAAATTGATTGGTTTTGTATGTTTTAGAGGAGTTTCATGCTAGAAATCCTGACAAGAAGTAAAATTTAAAGAGAGTTTCATGATAGGGCCTCTAAAGATCTAATACAAAATCGATAAGTTACGACGGAGTACTGCTAGACGAAGTTGCATAAGAAAACACTTAGTAAGATCCATCTGATAAGAAATATAAAATGTATATCTGTGAATGTTGTAAATGCATTGTTAACAGTCTAAGTGGGAGATTGTTAGGGTATATACTATTAATCATGAGTTTAGAAATAGTATTCTAACAAATTTCAGGATTAAATATCTTAGTTAGGGATTGTTAGGGTATATATTATTAACCATGCATTTAGATATAGTACATTATAACAATCGTAATGGTTAAACGTAGGAAGATTGTTGGGATATATACTATTAGCCATGTGTTTAGATATAGTATTTATTATAAATAATTATTTATTCATTTTCAATAGATCATTTATTCATTTACGGTGTCTTTTTACTTATATAGTAGATGATTTAGTGTATAGAGTTTTAGCTTATACATAGAGGATTAAATCATCGGTTCTTTTAAGTATAAAGTTTTTCTTTCACAATCTAAGATGGGAACTGGACATGCTATCGGTAATTGTAGCATAAGATTATATGTAATTTATCTTGATTATGGGAATGATATAGTTCCAACTTCTTATGCTATTGCATTTTGTATGTATTGAACAAGACCGAGTAGAGATAGTTGTTTTAGATTGACTGACAAAAACATATTCTCTAAACTATTAAATGTACTTATATTCTTAATCATGATATAACTATTATGCTCTGTATATGTTAATTATCGTTTTGATTTATTAAAAGGTGAGATTCTAAGATGGGTCAATATGTCTCGTAGATTGGATGATAATAATCTATATTGGTGAAATAATAAGTTAGTTGATAGAATCAATGTCTCGATATAGAGATTGATGATATGTATTTATGAGAAGCTTATAAGTTTTCATCGTGTCAAACCTTGCAAGTTGATTTATGAATCCGACACATGAAATAAGTAAAGCAGTGCTCTAAAGAAAATTGATCATTTAATTAAATTCGTCAGTAATTTAATTTATTAATTAGTATCTGTAATCTTAACATGGGGAATTACATATGTGTTTAATGGGGAATTTCAAAATATAAATAGAGGAGCACAATTACGAATTTCTAGTTAAATGATTTGTAATTTATTATGGTAAGAATAATTCAAATTAATTATTTGGAGTTATTTCTATAATAGGAAGCCTCAATAACTAATTATGTGGTCCCTACCGTGCCCATATTTAACTAGAACACAAAATGAAAAGGGAGAAGTATGTGTCTTTCTCTATTATAAGGAAAGAGAGAAGTATATGTCTTTCTCTATTCTAAGGCAAAGGAGAAGTATATCACTTTTTCTATTCTAAGGAAATAGAGACGGACATGACTTTCTCTATTCTAAGGAAAGGGAGATGTACATGTCTTTTTCTATTCTAAGGAAAGACATGGTATTCCTTCTCCTCCTTGGACCGGGAAGAAATCTCTATAAGTAGGGATTCTTCTAACCCTTGAGAATTATAAGTTTTCTATAAAATACTTGTCCACCCATGTATTGTGAGAGTTCGGAAGTGAACTTGGGATCACTGTAGAAGACCGTAGAACTGTGGTCCAGTTTGGGGATTAGCTAGTGGATTCACTTAAATGTTCAGGTATTTGCTCACGCTTCAAGAGGTATTTCTTGAATTAAATTGCAGTAAATTTTATATGCTCTAACATGATTGTACTTGTTCTAGAATAAACAATGTGTTGTCTATTATTCATGTAAGTTGTATTATTCTGGTATGCTTCCGCTGTGCATATAAGTTTTCCAACAACATCAACAACTTTTTCAAAGACAAGTTAATGCAAGAGCAGCAAGCAAAGCAACAATAGACCATGATGCAGCTTCAGCAACCACAATCCCTTGATGGTAGGAATAATCCACAGATGCAACAAAACAATATTACTAACTTGTAACATAATTGTTTGGATTATTCAATTGTTTATGTTTTGTGCACTCGTGAACACATGCACCCTTCCCTTGATTATGTGAAGTACTGCAATTATTCTGATAAATTACTTATATTTCATGTGGGAACTCAAGATAAAATTTGAAATATCCATCTCTATATTTTTCTTTGTTTGGATCTTTAACAACACTTGTACAACAAAGATTACAATTTTTCTCAAAACTTTTATGGTTTTTTTTTTTTTCCAATTTGTTTCTTTGATAAGTATAGTTTGTTTCCTTAAATAATGATACTATTTTGATCGGTTTCCAAATATAAAATCCATTATACTATTTTGATGATAATATTAACTATAGTTTACTTGTCGATTCATTGTCTTACTCCTCTAAGCACAAAAAAATGAATTGTGAATAAAACATTTGATGATAATTATTGATATTCTTTTTTTCCTTCCAGAACTCTTGAGATAGATATGACTAGCAAAATTTGTAACCTATAAGTCACTAGAATTAATCTTCTTGTGTTTTGTTCTAAGATCTCATGTGTTCAATATTAACAATCTCTTGCAAATGGTAAATCTTTTGAGTTACTAATGTTATCTTAATTTTTCATATGAACTCTCTATCTTAAGTACCAAATTTTTTATTATCCATTCATTATATTATATAATTTAACGATGGAGAAAATTTTGAAAAATAATTATTTCTTTTCTTTCAATATTTGCACTTCTGTAAATTAAGTTCTACATTTAATATTATAGGTTAAATAGATAAGTTACCCCCGCTTCGCGCGGTAATTCATGACCTCATTAAGGTTATAAATAATCATTTTCTAATATCCTAATATTAGAAATTTGATATTGTCACATGTATTAAAAATTTGAAAGATTGTAAAAGTCTTAATCTTTGATGAATTTTATGTTCTTACATATTTTTAATTATAATATTTTTTCTTTGATATAATTGGATTCTCACCAATGAATGATTTTTCATAAATTAGTCAATTATCACTCTCTCTATTGTGTTTGTACATATGCAAGCAAAGTATAATATACTCAATTTGATGACCTATTTATTATTTATTCAGTAGCCAGTAGCAGCTAGTTTTCCTTGCTTTTTCATGTCATTGTCCATAAACGGCCCTAAATATGTTATAATAATTTTATCATGTGAAAGATATTAGTCCCTCGTATTTTAAAATGTGTGTTCCTTGATTATTCTAGAGCTAGTTAATCATAGAAATATCTGATTAAGTTTTAAAAAAAGTGTTTAATCATATTTTAAAAATCGAAAATATTTTGAAACACATTATTTTTGACAAAAAGAAACAACTAAAGAATAATGAGCAAACTAAGTCACATGTTTGATATTCTAGAGGGCACCAACTAGACCAAAATATAGGAAATAAAAACAATTATAAGTAATTAGGAGAATCAAGAAAGGGTAGAAGTAGCACTAGTTATAATAGTTGAGACTCTCCAACTTTTTCATATATTAACCATTAGCAAAGAATATAAAAGTAGTAATTGAAACATTTAAACTTTCCTGGATAAAGAATGAGAAACTTTTTCCAAAAGTTGTGAATTTTCCAAAAAAGTTGTGATTTCTCCGATGATTTGTGATCTTTTCAAAGGGTTGCAACTTTTTAGCAGGGTTGTGACTATTCCAAAGGGTTGCGACTTTTGTAAAGAGGTGTGGCTTTTCTGAAAGGTTGTAACTTTTCTAAAGAGTTGTGACTTTTCTGAAGGGTTGTGACTTTTCTAAAGGGTCGTGTCTTTTCTGATAAGGTACAATAAGCACATGTTCATTCTTCCTTTATTGTCTATAAATAAAGGGTTCCTCACTTTTTTAAACATCAAATTTTCTATGTTTTCTGTTCTCCTTAGAACACCCAATTTAGTACATATTCTATATTTATTTTATATAAATAATAAAGTCTAAAAACTATTAAAAGAGGAAACATTTTTAAATTGAAGGATTGTGACTTTGAATGGAGGCAAGAGTTGAACAAACGAGTGTAAAGGTAAAACTAAAATAGGGATAAAAAACCTAAAAGTACAAAGAAAAAACATAAAAATAAATTTATAAATTCTAAGGGTGCCACATAGGAATATTATAAGTTAACTAGATAACTTACCCCCACTTCGCGTGGTAATTCATGACCTCGTTAAGATTATGAATAATCATTTGCTAATATCCTAATATTAGAAAAATCATATTTTCACATATTTCAAGAACTTGAAAGATTGTAAAATTCTTACTCTTTAATGAATTTTATGTTCTACATAGTTTAAATTATAATTTTTTTCTATGATATAATTGGATTCTCAATATTGACTGATTTTTGATAAATTATTCAATTATCAGTCTCTCTATTGTGTTTGTACATGTGCAAGCAAAGTATAAGATACTCAATTTGATGACATATTTATTCTTCATTATTTAGCCAGTAGCAACTAGTGTTCCTTGCTTTTTTTTATGTTAATGTCCAGAAACGCCCCTAAATATGTCATAACAAATTTATCACATGAAATATATTAGCCCCTCGTATTCTTAAATGTGTGTTCCTTGATTCTAGAACTAGTAAATCATAAAAAGATCTGATTATGTTTTGAAAAAACTTTTTAAATCATATTTAAAATATTGAAAATATTTTGAAATAAATTATATTTGACAATCAAAGAACAACTAAAGAATAATGAACAAATCAAATCACATTTTGTTATTCTGGAGGGAACCAACTGGACAAAAATATAGGAAATAAAAACAATTATATGTAATTAGAAGAATCAAGAAAGGGTAAAGTACTAGTAGTTATAATAGTTGAGACTCCAACTTTTTCCTATATTAGCCATTAGCAAAGAATAGAAAAGTAGTAATTGAAACATTTAAACTTTTCTAAATAAAGAACGTGAGACTTTTTCCAAAAGTTGTGTCTTTTCCAAAAAGTTGTGATTTCTACGATGAGTTGTGATCTGTTCAAAGGGATGTGTCTTTTCATAAGTGTTGTGACTATTCCATAGGGTTGTGACTTTTCTGAAAAGTTGTAACATTTTTAAAAACTTATGACTTTTTGGATGAGTTATGACCTTTCTAAAGGGTTGTGACTTTTCTAAAGGGTTGTGCCTTTTCTTAGAAGGCACAACAAACACATGTTCATACTTCCTTTATTGGCAATAAATAAAGGGTTCCTGACATTTTAAACATCAAATTTTCTATGTTTTCCATTCTTCTTAGAACAACTAATTTAGTACATATTCTATATTTATTTATAATGTAGTCTAAAAGTATTAAAAGAGGAAACATTTTCAAATTGAAGAATTGTGACTTTGAAGGGAGGGAAGACCTGAAGAAACACATTTAAAGGTAAAAATAAAATAGGACTAAAAAACTTAAAAGTTCAAAGAGAAACATAAAAACAAAATGTTGAAGTCTAAGGGAGGCACATAGGACGGCCTAGGATTCTCTTTTATATATATATAAGATATAAGATGTCACGTCCCAAAACACCCCCTAGACTTGGCTGGCACCCGCTAAAACCATCTGCCGGGCGTACCAAATATCCATACACTTACCAAATCATTTAAGCACAAAGATAAGATATGTGCAAGTCTCAAACTCATCAAAACGAAATCACTATCCAATCAAAATCGTATATTAATTTATAAAAAGAAAATATCAGTTAACTAATATGTTGCTAGCTCAAATCCCATAATAGGACCATGGAGCATCTATTAGAGTTACATGAGTTTAATTTTCGGGTATGGAAACCCCAAGAAAAGAAGTCATAAACTATAATTAGATAAAGCTGAAACAGTAGCCTCCACGAATAATGCAAAGGCTCACCTCAGCTATAGAATCCATGTGAAAGAGCTCGTCATCTACTAGTCTCATCCTCTGCAATAGTATCTGCATACACATGTAAATAACGAGTGAATTATGTAAATATAACCAATTAAGATCCCCGACCCACTACTTCAATACCCTTGGAACAAGTGTTAGAAAATACATCTATACCACAAACATGTAATGATATGCACAAGAAAATATTACATAATATAATGATTAATAAGTCTAACAAATTGTTCAAACATGACACTAAATGTCTCAAAATTAATCCACACTCAAAGCTTGTCATAAACGGTACTGAAGGAGATTGTCCTCGCACCCCAACAAGTCCACTGCAGCTTATATAGTGCCCCAAAGTATACTACGACAACATGTACAAGGCCCCTAACATATTATGGCATCATAGGTATGCACCTAACATATTACGACAACTATGTATGTTCCTAGTAACTATATCACGATAATGAAGAAGGATATCCAATATCACGCCACATATAACCTATAAAAGAATATTAGTCTTCTGTCAAGCACATGCGTGTCCCAACACATGGACCAGACATATAAAACACATTTTCAAAGTAGGTTTGAAGAGCAAGTACTAAAGCATAAAGTCTCACTTACCTCGCTAATGACAAGTTCCACAACCTCGCATGTGTAGAACACCAACCAAACAGCCCCCGATGACCTCAATCTATGCAAAATATTGATCAATGATATTAATTATTCTAGTCGGGGGTAAGTCTCAATATCCCTAACTTTAAAGCTTAGTGTTACACCTTTCTATCTCACCCTTAAACCATGAACTTAGGATAAAAGAATATCTCTACATCACTAACCAAACTTAATTAGTGAATTTTCTGCACCATAAATTATGTTGTATTTCAAAATAGACAAGCTGAACATAAATAAACCTAGACGAAAATAGGAATTTCGGTGGATGCACTAGTTCTGTTTGGTACATCAGTTCATTGCCAACAATGGCCTTAAATTTCAGCACTTAGGTTTCTTTTAAAGAAAAACATAGGTACGGTACTTCATATACAGAAGAATGCTCAACAACATAGGTTGAGGTTTAAGGTAGCAAGAACATACAATAACAAGAAGTTCAATACCAGCAACTCATCACCAAAACAGTGGTAGAAAGATGTAGTAACCATCTATGAACTCTCAAATATGTTTTCCCTGATTGCTGCGTTTTATTTTCTTCTCCAAAATTAAGAAATGAACTCCCCTAATTTGTTTTCTTTCTATCACTAACAAACTGTTGTAGATGAGAAATATAATGGGCTGGGCCCACTCCTTTTATTATTAATTAAATTACCAATTAAAACATCATTATAAAGGAAAAAAAAGGTTATCACATTCTCCCCCACTTAAAAATAACGTTTGTCCTCGAACAAATCCAGAATCATACCTGAAGTGTCAAATAGGTGAAGATATCTATCGCGCATGTTCGCCTTGGTCTCCCAACTAGCCTCCTCAGTTGGATGATTGCGCCATAACACTTTAACTGAAGCTACCTTCTTCGACCTCAATTGTCGCACTTGCCTATCAAGAGAGATATCGAACCTTCCTCATATGCTAAATTTTTGTCAAGCTCCAAATCTTCTAGCTGAATCATAAGGCTTTCATCATGAACATATCATCTAAACATGGACACATGGAACACCGGATGTACAACGGACAAACCCAGAGGTAAAGCAAGTCGGTACGCCACCACCCCAATTCTATCCAAACTCTCATAAGGACCGATATATCTGGGACTTAGCTTCCCTTTCCTCCCAAATATCATAACTCCTTTCATTGGAGAAACTTTTAAAAAGACCTTTTCACCCCTCATGAACTCTGTATCACATACTTTTTTATCTACATAGGACTTTTGTATACTTTGTGTTGTGTGAAGATGTTCTCGTATCAATGCAACTTTTTCTAAAGCTTGTTGAACAAAATCTAGACCTAATAATTGTGCTTTGCCAGGTTCAAACCACCCAACCGGTGATTGACACTTAAGACCATATAAAGCCTCATATGGCACCATCTATATACTCGAGTGATAGTTATTATTATAAGTAAATTCTACCTAGGGCAACTGATTATCCCAATGAACACCATAATTAATTGCACAAGCTCTAAGAATGTGCTCTAAGATTTGAATAACTCGTTCAAACTGTTCGTTTGTTTGGGGATGAATGGTTGTACTCAACTCAACTTGTGAACCCAACGACTTTTAAAAAGACTTCCAAAACTCAGCAGTGAACTGTGCACCCCGATATGATATTATTGAAATAGGCACCCCATGAAGCTGAACTATCTCTCGAAGGTAAATGTCCGCTAACTGCTTCGCAGTATGAGTAACCAAAACTGGTATGAAATGGGTATATTTCTTGAGTCTGTCAACAATCACCCAAACTGAGTCGTGCTTCTTGAAAGTTTGGGCAACCCAACAACAAAATTCATAGCAATCCTTTCCCACTTCCACTTGGGGATAATCATGTTTTGCATTACTCCACCTAGTTTTTTATGTTCATATTTCATCTATTAACAATTTAAGCAACTAGTCACATGTTTCAAAATATCAACTTTCATATCATTCCACTAGTACAATCTACGTAGGTATTAATACATCTTCGTAGAACCTGGGTGGATGGAGTATCGCGAGCTATGTGCCTCTTTAATTAAGTATTAATTGTTTCACATCACCCACCATGGGTATATACAATCTACCATGTCGACGTAGAACACCCCCACATGACTTCACACCCCCATTTTGCACTCTATCTCGTAGTCTAGCAAGTTGGGGGTCATCATATTGGCGAATCTTAGCTTCTCCAACTAAGGATTATTGGACAACCATACTTGCCAGAAACTTGTCGTACAATGTATGATCAATTTGAACTCCCTGATTGGATAAAGCCTGAATATCCATAGCCATAGGTCACTTTTCAGCAACAATACATGCCAAGCTACCCATAGACTTCCTACTCAAGGCATCTGCCGCCACATTCGCCATTCCAAGATGATACAAAATTGTAAGATCATAATCTTTAAGTAGCTCCAACAACGGTCATTGCCTCAAATTCAGATCTCTTTGCTCTAATATGTATTGTAAACTCTAGTGATCAGTATAGATTTCACATGGCTAACCATAAAGATAGGGATGCCAAATATTGAGTGAAAATATGATTGCGGCCAATTCTAAGTTCATGCGTTGGACAATTTCTCTCATGAATCTTTAGTTGTCGAGAAGCATAAGCCACCACCTTACCATTCTGCATTAAGACACAACCCAAACCTATTCTAGACGCATCACAACAAATGGTTAAACCACCTTTCATTGTAGGAAAGGTCAAAATCGGACTCATAGTCAATGCAATCTTTTATTTCTGGAAACCCTCTTCACTATTAAAAGATCACACCTTTATGAGTTAAACGTGTTAATGGAGCAACTATCTATGAAAAACCCTCCACAAACTGTCTGTATTATCTAGCTAGTCCCAAAAATTGCGTATCTATGTAGGAGTACTAGGTTGAGGCCAATCACGAATTGCTTCTATCTTCTTTAGATAAACTTGGATTCCATGTCGTGACATCACGCGTCCTAAAAAGGAAATTGTGCTAAACCAAAACTCATAATTTTGATAACTTGGCATAAATATTTTGTTCTGTAAGTGTTTGCAATACAATTCTCAAGTGGTGTTCATGTTTGGCCTCACCTCGTGAGTAGACCAAAATATCATCAATGAACACATTCACAATATTGTCTAAGTATGGCTTGAATACCTTATTCATGAGGTTCATAAATGCTTCGGGTGAATTAGTTAGCTCGAAAAAGATCACCGAAAATTCAAAGTGCCTATATTTGGTCCGAAAAGCTGTCTTGTAGATATCTTCAGTCTTTACTCTTAGTTGATGATGACCAGATATCAAGTCAATTTTTGAAAAGGGAGTAGAAAATAGATCATCAATAAGAGGCAATATGGA
Organism: Solanum megistacrolobum; assembly: GCA_029582645.1. Classification (NCBI taxonomy): domain Eukaryota; kingdom Viridiplantae; phylum Streptophyta; class Magnoliopsida; order Solanales; family Solanaceae; genus Solanum; species Solanum megistacrolobum. Next base: position 15,233 of record JAJOON010025159.1, on the reverse strand, counting down.
TTTATTCTTGATTGTTGCCTTATTCAACGACCTATAGTCAATACACATTCTCATCGAGCCGTCTTTATTTTTCACAAATAACACCTATGTACCGCAAGGCGATACAATAGGCCCGATGAACCCATTGTCAAGTAGATCTTGGAGTTAAACCTTCAATTCCCTCAACTTAACTGGAGCTATACGATATGGAGGAATGTAGATAGCTTGAGTCCCTGACACTAAATCAATCTCGAACTCAATTTCCCTCATTAGTGGTTCTGGAAACATATCAGCAAATTCCCAAACAATTGGGACACTATCAATAGTAACATCCTCCCCTCGAGTATCATGAACAGTAGCAATAAAGCACAAGCACCCATGATTAATCATTTGACGTTCCTTTACATAAGATATTGTCTTTCCCAGCGTCAGAGGAGTCATGCCTTTCCACACTAAAGGTGGTTCTCCAGGAAAATCAAAATGTACCAGCTTAGCATAACAATCAACTAAAAGCATAAAATGATGCTACCCAATCCATGCCCATAATAATATCAAAGTTGGGCATCGACAACTCTAGTACAACAACTACTGTGTCCTTACCCCAAATAGATGTCACACAATCTCTACACACTCTATCCATTGATAAAGTCTCCCCTACTGGGTCATAACCATATATGGCACAATAAGAGTCTTAACTCTCCGTTCTAAAAGTATATCAAATGACGGAGATACATATGAATACGTAAAACAAGGATCAATAAGAGCATATGCCTCATGTGAATTGATAGTGATATTACATGTGACTACTGCATTAGGTGCCTCGATATCTTGTCTGGCCATAGAATAATCTATGTAGTCCACCTGTTTCCTGAGCGACCTATGCACCCTAAGGACCTTGTCCATGAGCACCTTGTGGAGTGGACCTAGTTTGCTGAATTTGTTCCTGTGCACCTACAACATTCCTTTGCAGTTCTAAAGTAGCTTGACCAGTACCAGACTCTCCTTTAGGACAAAATTTAACAATATCTCTTCTTTCACCACAAGTATAACAAGGACTACAAACACCAAAACAACGACCAATATGTTTTCTACCACAAGTGGAACACCTCAGATGTTGTTCGGATTGGAAGGAACTATTACCCTTCCTCTGCATTTTTTGTTGACCCTGTTTAGCCTGATGATCACTCCTAGAAGACTGCACTACCGAATTTGACTGATTAGGCCTAGACTGCCCATGTTGAAACCACTCTTGCCCCCAGATGGAGCACCACTAAACCCTCATACATTACGTATCTTTTTTTCTTTCACGTGTAAATTTCTCTATTTCTAAGAAGGACTCACAATGAAGAGTACTGTCAAACACAACTGAATGGGTACCTTTTCGCACATCCCATATCATAAGACCACAATAACGATGTTCTAGTCCATTAAAAAATCATCTCACCTTCTCCCTTGGATTTGAAACTAAAAATGGTACATACCTGGACAAATCAGTGAACTTGGCCTCATACTTTGTAACTGTCATAGTGCCATCACGCAAGTCATGGAACTGGTGTCTCAAATCATCTTGTTTGCTAAATGGAATGAACCTATCCTTAAATATTGCTAAAAATTCGGACCAAGTGATTGGTGGTAACCCTGCTTGTGTTTCCCTTTGAATGGAACTACACCATGCCTCAAGAGACCCTGAGAACAGGAAAGTGGTAAATTCCACACCAAGAGTCTCATTCAACCCCAATGTAATAAGTATCTTTTCATAATGATCAATGAACTTCTTAGGCTCAATACATGGTGGTGTCGCATCAAACTCTGGTGTCTTAAAATCGATGAAATTCTTAAGATCCTTAGGTTTCTTTGTAGCTACAACTGAATGAGAACCCGATTGAGGATCCAAATGAGGTGTCTGAGTAGCTGCAACATCAGGCTGAACTTGTTCTTGTGTTTGTGAAGTAGTCTAGGGAATTTGAATTCCATCCTAATTAGGCACTAATGCCTCTTACATATTCAATAATCACATCACGACATCAACAAGCAAAGAAATAGTAGGCACAACAGTTGGCCATGTTGATGGACCATCTCGAACAACATGTTCCTGAACTTGCTCCACTGGAACAACTCGGGGGTTGATACCTATTCATATCTTCAGGCTGAGAATTAGCATTTGCCCTAGTATGAGCCCTAGTAGGATGAGATCTACCCTGACTTCCACCTAGGTTAATTGATATACCGTGAGTTTACGATATTTCTAATACATTTCACTTACAAGTTGTGTGTGTCTAGGGCATTTCTGTATTGGTTTTTATGTGTTTTTATCATATTTTGAGGGAAAGATGTTCAAGCGTGAAAGTAAAGAGACAGTTGAAAGAAATGTAGAAAAGGGCATCTACGGAGGTGATCTACGGACCGTAGGTCTATTAAAGCTCCGTAGATGGTGGTCGTAGATTAGCAGGCAAGGCATGGAAGGTAAATCAGGGAAATCTGATCAAGTGTGGAACCAAGGTGACCATTGACGGTCCGTATATTGATCTACGGACCATACTGTTGATCTGTAGATTGATCCTGCGAGGGTTCCAGTACCTGATTTTTGAAGATTCTAAGTATGGAGCTACGGAGAGGGATTGACCGACCGCAGATCGATATATGGTCCGTACTGCAGTTTCGTCATTTGCTTCAGAGAAGCTATTTTTTGGAAGCTGAAATATTTTCTAAGTCCTGGCTTACAGAAGGGACCCATGGACCGTAGATCCATTGACGGTCCGTGAGTAAGTCTCATGGAATGAAGACGCGTGCCTGAACAAACTTTCCTTATTTTGTTTCCCTTTTAATTTAGGACTTGTTTTCTATAAATAGGGTATGTAAACCTCGTTTTTGGGTTGTTGAAGATTATTACTTTTGTTCTAGTTCTTGACTTGGGAGATTAGCTTGCACCTTTAGCAATTCTTAATTTCCTAAGTTCGTTTTGAAGATTTTGGTGTTGCAATTCAAGTTGAATTTCTGGGTTTATTATTCTTCTTATGTAAGTTCATAATTCCTTCATCTAAAACAATGAAATGTGTTAATATGATTATGGGTAACTAAACCCCACAACTAGGGTTGTTGGAACAATGAGCGATTAACAAAGTAGGAATAGTAAATAAGCAATTCTTGAATTGTGTTTTGCATGCATTGATAATTCTATCATTTAGAGGTGTTTTTAACGAGTGCACGCATTAGAACTCGCCTTGTTGCTACTTGCCGGACCATGGAGGTAATCAACAAGAAAAGAATTATCAACATAAATTTAGTGTCATACTATCTAATAGGCAACTGTCGATTGGTGCGAAGTAATAACTAAGTCAAACATCAATTATGATGCCTAATATGAGGCAAAGGTAAGGGTTAGTAAATTATACACACGTAACCGGACCAAGGTGCGGGGTGAAATTCTCTAGATGTCGGACAAAGGATTTAGAGATACCTAACTTATCACTTTGCATGTAGTACACTAAGAAAGGATTTCTATTACTAGGATTGATGCTTTATGAGCTTGTGGGGAACACGTATACCCTAGTTATTTCTCTCATCTTGATAACGACCAAAATAGACTTTTGATTATTGTTTACTTATTGAATTCTTACAATTTGTTTCACAAAAACCCACCATTTAATTATTTGTTTCTGGAAGTAATTTGACTAATTGAATATTATTGTTGGTTAAAGTAAAGTTTAAACTATTTTCCTCATGGAATCGACCCTAACCTACAAGTTGGGTTCTTTACTTACTAACGATCGCTTATGCTTCTTTAGGGAGGTGTAATTTTAGCGTATCAAATTAAGGCGCCGCTGCCAGGGAATTTTCGCTTTTAGATTTATTTTAACTACATTATTGAACGTTAGTCAAATATTTCCTAATTTTAATTTTTCTTTTTCTTTTTGTCTCTCTCAGGTTCTGACTCTAGTGTATGTCAAGTACACGGAACCAGGGTGAACCACTTACTGCTTACGACCCAGAGTTGAACCAAACTGTGCGAAGAATGAACAATCAAGGAGTTTAAGTTAATCCTATCGGAGGCAACCTAGGTGATTAAGTTGAGTTGCAACCCCCGAGGGTGGTTGGGGGAGACAACCAGGTTCTAGCTGAAAATCAATTGGGAGATGCAGTGAGGGTGCATGTCCCACCAGGCCCTCGACTGCATGACAAATATAGGGGAAACGTAAACATTGCTGACTCAGATGGACCTCTTGTCCTACCCCCTTTTCCTCTGGGGCACACATTTGTAGTGAGCAATAGCTTGATGTTGATGCTTACAGGGACGGGCTTATTCTCAGGTTCGCCATCGAAAGACCCACATGCTCACATAACCAAGCTAAGGGCGGTTTACAAGAGCTGTGTGGGTTGACCAGACTTGGATATGGATGTCATCGAGTTACGAGTGTTCCCTCTATCACTGACAGGCGATGCTGCTGTATGATTCACTGAGCTTCCTTATAACTCAATATATACATGGGACCAACTAACGGATGTGTTCTTAGCAATATATTATCCAGTGTCCAAGAAGCTCAAGCACAAGGATAGGGTCAATAATTTTATAGCATTCCCTAGAGAGTCTGTGAGTAACTCTTGGGACAAATTCATTGCATTTGTAAGAGATGTTCCGAATCACCGCATTGATGATGAGTCGCTGAAGGAATATTTCTATCGAGGTCAGGATGAAAACAATAAAGTAGTGCTTGATACTATTGCTAGAGGATCATATGGTGCACTCACATATGCGCAGATTGCAGAAAAATTGGAGAAGATCTCTCGCAACAATAAAGCATGGAGCACTAGGAGGTCGGATACTGGGAGAAACACATTTGCTGTTCATGCTATGAACAACAAGTCTGCAGAGGAGATTCGTGAGGAGATGGCTCAGATGAGGACCAAGTTGGGTTGGTATTGAAGCATGTGAGCGGAGGTGCAGAGAAGCTAAATGCTGTGAATTACTTAACTAGAACACCACCACCAGTTGAAGAGTGTTACTATGAAGAGGGTGCTTATGCGGTGAATGATCAGACGGGGGGTTTTCGACCAAACAACCAAGGATCCAACATGGAAAATTGGCGCCAAGGTCAAGGAAACCAAGGTCGGAACTATGGCAACTACAACCGAGAGGGTCAATATGTCCAGGATGGGAACTTCAATCGTGACAGCACCTACAACTGGAACAACTATGGCAACAAAAATGATCGGGTTGGACCCTATGATTCCCCTCAAAATTGGGAATCTGGTACTAGGGAAGCTGGAGGCAATATGGCGCGTATTGAAGATACGATGCATAAGATGATGAGAAGGTTTGATGCAACTGATGAGAATGTGAAGGAGATGAGAAACGACTTTTCTGGTATTGGTCAAAAGGTTGATGCCCATGCAGAGTCAATAAAGTATCTAGAGCAGCAGATGACTCAGTTGTCTACTACAGTGAACCCACATCAACTTGGCACTCTTCCTAGCAACACCATCCAGAATCCAAAGAATGATGGTCATTGTATAACAGTTACCAATCAAGGGGGTAAGCAAACCATAGATCCACCTATGCCGTCTGTGGTGGATGTTGAGATTAGAAAATAAGATGATGTGGTAGAGGTTAGGGAAGAGTCTGAGAATGCGACAGAGAAAGAAGCGGAGATATCGCAGAAAGTGTTCCCTATACCTAGACCTCCACCACCTTTTCCACAGAGGTTCGTGAAGAAGACCGAAGATGGTAAATATCGCCGGTTTATTACTATGTTGAAGAAGCTTTCTATCAATGTTCCCTTGATAGAGGCTTTGGAGCAAATGCCTGGGTATGCGAAGTTTATGAAAGATATAGTGACAAAGAAAAGGTCTGTGAGTTTTGAAGTTAATGATAGATTACAGCAACGTAGCGCTATTTCTACAAGGTCCCTTGTGCATGCAGAAGAAGGAAGACCCTAGTGCTTTCACAATCCCATGTACTATAGGGTTGTTACACTTTGCTAAGGCATTATGTGATCTTGGTGCTAGCATCAACCTCATGCCATTGTCTATTTATAAGAAGTTGGGTCTAGGGGATCCAAAGCCTACTACGATGCGGCTACTTATGGCCGATCGAACCGTGAAAAGGCCCATTGGTGTACTCCATGATGTGCTAGTAAAAGTGGAGTCGTTCATCTTTCCAGGGGATTTTGTGATTCTTGACTGTGAGGTTGATTTTGATGTTCCCATTATCCTTGGAGACCATTCCTTGCCACAGGTCGTGCATTATTTGATATGGAGAAGGGATAGATGAAGTTCAGACTGAACAACGAAGAAGCAACTTTCAATATTTGTAGGTCCATGAAGTAGAGTGGTGAGCTCCAAACGGTATCTGCTATAACTTACAGAGTTGAGAGTGGAACAGAAGTGCAAATTTAAGAGCGACTTGGTGTTGAGGCACTAGCATCAGTTATGATGAATTTCGATAGTGATGGCATTCAAGAGTACGATGAGTTGGTAGCTACACTAGATAGGTGTGAATTGGAGCTTAAGGCTCTACCACCACATTTGAGGTATGTATTGTTGGTCAGAGATAACACTTTGTCGGTCGTCATTGCGGCAGATCTAAATCCGAGGCAAGTAGAGTGCTTGGTGACTGTGTTAAAGAGGTTCAAGCGAGCTATTGGGTGGACTATTGCAGATATTATTGGGATCCCTCCTGGTATTTGTTCCCACAAAATCCAACTCATGACAGATCACAAACCTAGTATTGAGCACCAATGAAGATTTAATACACCTATGCAAGAAGTAGTTAAAAAGGAGATCATCAAGTGGTTGGATGCTGGAGTTATCTATCCCATTGAAAATAGTAGTTAGATATGCCCTGTTCAATGTGTTCCCAAGAAAGGTGGCATTACTGTGGTGCCTAATAAGAGATACGAGCTTGTTCTGATGTGGCCTGTGACTGGATGGAGAGTCTGCATGGACTACCTGAATCTAAACGCTTGGACAGAAAATGACCATTTCCCTATGCCATTCATAGATCAAATATTGGATAGACTTGCTGGTAAGGGTTGGTATTGTTTTCTTGATGGTTATTCGGGTTACAATCAGATTTCTATAGCACCGGAGGACCAAGAGAAGACCACCTTCACTTGCCCTTATAGGACTTTCGCCTTCAAACGGATGCCCTTTGGGTTGTGCAATGCTCCAGCAACCTTCCAGCGTTGTATGATGTCAATATTCTCTAATATGGTGGAGGATACTATTGAGGTATTTATTGATGATTTCTCTGTGGTAGGTGACTCTTTTGATCGATGTTTGAATCATTTGGCTGAGGTACTGAAAAGATGTGAAGATTGCAATTTGGTGCTGAATTGGGAGAAGTGCCACTTTATGGTGAATGAAGGGATAGTTCTAGGTCATTAAATTTTTGAGAAGGGCATTGAGGCAGATAAAGCGAAAGTTCAGGTAATTGAAAATCTTCCACCACCTATCTCTATAAAAGGTGTTCGAAGTTTTCTTGGGAATGCAGGTTTCTATAGGAGGTTCATCAAATATTTCTCTAAAATTTCACATCCATTGTGCAAACTACTCGAAAAGGAGTATAAGTTTGATTTTGATGATGCTTGTGTGAGAGCATTTGGAGAGTTGAAGGAGAAGTTGGTTACTGCACCTATCATTATTTCACCTGATTGAGGACACCCGTTTGAGGTAATGTGCGATGCGAGTGGAGTGGCGCTTGGTGTAGTATTGGGACAGAGAGGAGAGAAAATTCTCCATCCTATTTACTATGCTAGAAAAGCTCTAAATATGGCCCAGAAGAATTATAGTGTGACTGAACAAGATCTTCTTGCAGTGGTTTTCGCATTTGAAAATTTTCGATCCTACCTGCTTGGTACTAAGGTCATAGTGCATACTGACCATTCTCATTGAGGTATTTGATGGCGAAGAAGGATGCAAAACCGAGGCTGATTAGATGGGTATTGTTGCTACAAGAGTTTGATTTTGTGGTAAATGATAGAAAGAGGACCGAATTAAAGTTTCCGAACACTTTTCCAGATTGGAGGAAGAGGCTATGCTAAAGATTGGTGATGGGGCTGAAATTAATGATGTTTTTCCAAACGAATAGGTATTGGCACCTTCTCATGATCTGATTCCTTGGTTCGCAGACTTTGCTTATTATTTGGCAAGCGATATAGTGCCCCCGGATTTGTCTTTTCACCAAAGGAAGAAGTTTATGCATGATGTGAAGAAAATCTTTTGGGATGAGCCTTACTTGTATCGTAGTAGTGCTGATGGGATTATTCGTCGCTATGTGCCCGAGATTGAGATGCTGAGTGTACTTGAAGCATGTCATTCATCACCTGTTGGTGGGCACCACTGTGGGATTCGAACTGCACATAAGATTTTGCAGTGTGGGTACTACTGGCCTACTATCCCCCAAGATGCTCATGATTTCGCCAAGTCTTGTGATCGTTGCCAAAGAGAAGGAGGGATTTCGAAGAGGCAAGAGCTTCCTATGAATCCTATATTGGTGATGGAGTTGTTTGATGTATGATGAATTGATTTTATGAGTCCATTTGTGAGTTCACACGAGATGAAGTATATTCTTGTTGCGGTTGATTATGTATCGAAGTGGGTGGAAGCAGTTGCGCTCCCCGTCAATGAAGGTAAAAGTGTCACCGCATTATTGAAAAAAAATATCTTCTCCAGATTTGGTACACCGAGGGCAATTATCAGTGATGGAGGTTTCCACTTTTGTAATAAGTTGTTCAAAGCGCTAGTTGAGAAATATGGTGTCCACCACAATGTAGCCACTCCTTACCATCTGCAGACTAGTGGGCAAGTTGAAGTGTCCAACAAAGATATCAAAAAGATTTTGACGAAGACTGTGAATGCTAATAGAACGGATTAGTCAAGGAAGCTTGATGATGCTCTGTGGGCTTATCGCACTGTATACAAGACTCCCATAGGTATGTCTCCGTACAAACTCGTATATGGGAAATCATGCCATTTACCAGTAGAGCTAAAGCATAAGGCTTTGTGAGCGATGAAAAAGCTAAATTTGGATTGGGGCGCCACATCTAATCAAAGAATGAATGACTTGAATATGTTTGATGAGTTTCGCCTAAACGCTTATGAAAGTTTAGCCTTCTACAAAGAGAAGATGAAGCGGTATCATGATCAAAGAATTGAAAAGCGGGAATTTGTTATTGGTGATCTTGTGCTTCTATTCAACTCTAGGTTGCGCTTGTTTCCGGGCAAACTCAAATCCAAATGGACCGGGCCATTTTTGCTCACAAAAGTGCTTCCCCATAGAGGGGTTGAGCTTGAGAACAGTGACGGAACAAGGTTCATGGTTAACGGGGAAAGGATCAAGATCTATTTGGGAAACGCAGAAAGTGTGCAAGAGGTTGTGGAGGCCTATCATCTTAATGAAGTCTGAGTAATCAAGAGGCCTGCGTCGTGCCGCGACGTTAAAGCAAGTGCTGCTTGAGAAGCAACCAAATATGTATAATCTAGCCAACGATAGGTTTTTGCTTTCCATCTAGCAGTCTCTATGTTTAGTCGATTCTCTATATTAATTTAGATAAGTATTTTTAGTTATTTTATTGTTGGCTAGAATTAGCATAGGGTCCGTGTCTAAAAATTGTCCAGAAAATGTAAAATGAATAGCCTAATGGTTGCTACATGTGCAGGTACGCTATATTTTTTTTTTGCAGAAAATGGTCTGGTGCAGAGGTCTACGGACCCCATCAACGGTCCGTCGATCTATCCACGGACCGTGGATGGTGTCCGTAGATCCCAGGTAAGCCCCTAAACTTTTCCAAGTATAAGAGTGATCTACGGTCCCAATCTACGGACAGTAGATCGACCCACGGACCGTAGACGAGGTCTCGTGGGTCCAAAACCCTAATTCTGTCTGACCCGACCCGGACCCCCTTATTTAAAATTCCCCTAATTTGAAATCATTTCCACTTCCCTCCATTCACTCTCCAACCATTTCAAACACTTTAACTCCCCTAAATCACTCCATAACTCCCCCATAAAATCATCCCTTCCATTCCCCCATAATTCCCACGATTCCTTTCCATTCCTAATACTACTAATTCCAAATTCCACAAAAGGGTCTGATGTTTGGGTTGGTAACAAAGAGGTGGTTTTTGGCCTTCAAGACATCTGTCATCACACAATCACCCCATTCCCGTTGCTGTAAGGTAATCGACTTTCTCCTCACTTTGAATTTCGATTCATTGATAGCTTATAGAAAGTCAGGGATTGGGTCTTGACCTTGGGTTATTGTTAGATGAAATTGCATGATAAAATTGGAAGTTACAAAACCCTTGGAACGATAGATAGTGATTTTGTTGCCTTGTTGTATGTGATTATAAGTCTAAATGTAAATTTCGACTTAGGGTTCCAATTTTTTCTTAAGCACTTGTTAACATGATTAATCGGAATCCTGAGAATGACAAACTAGCATGAGTAAATGTTGAAATGCATGGTTAGACTAGGGTATTGTTGATAATAGTCTGAGATGTGGGCTTGAATAATAAAGAATGGCTGAAACCTGGCATAGAACACATCCACGATACCCTGTCTACGAACCGTAGATTAGGTTCATCGGTGGATGCACTTCAAAATTTAACAAAGTGTGAAACCACGAAAGTGGAATACGGTCCGTAGATTGATCTACAGACCGTTCTGTACATCCGTGGTTTCCATCTGCGACCAATATTGTTGGTCCTCTGATCCACGGAAGGGTTCCACGGACCGTAGATCAGGCTACGGACTGTAGGTCCCCTCCGTGGATGACCACTGTAGCCACTGTCTGAATTTTTTTTGATCTTTGTTACTGTTCATTTTTTAGTTCTAAAATTTGTTCGAGTGTGTTTATAGTTAGTTTTGGCACTAATATCGCTTCCACAGGTACGATGGCACCTAAGAAGCTAGTCACCTACTCAAAATAAGTGCAAGTCAAAATCTGTTACTCCTAGCTTCAGGTTAATCGATAAGGACACGGACACAGAATAAGATCCAACATACGTTCCTCCCAACTCAAGGACTTCTCCCACTACACACTGAGCCACCAGAGGCACCCCCCGAAAGGTGATTCCCGACGTAGTCACTGTCTCCCAGTCTGATGAGGAGCACACACTGATCGGGTCACTAACTAGGGCTGCTTCCAGTTCAGCTACAGTGTCTACGTCTAGCTCCGAGTCTGCCCATGCTTCGGGCTCTGAGTCTATCCATGCTTCAGGCTCCGAGTCTGCTCATGCTTTGGGGTCCAATGCCAAGTCAGCAATAGGTTCCGGCTAGAATGAACAAGCAACCTCGTCTGATGAGGCCACTAGCTCAGAGTCAGTACTAGTACCAAGGAATGAGGACCCTACTCCAGTGGCCAGCGAGCCAAATAGATGGTGTGTTGAGGGCCAATGGAAAATCTATCGGGATGCCAAGATGAAAAATGACAAAGAGAAGATGGCCCGACTTATTACAGAAGAGCGCAAAGTCCTCACAGGGAGCTTGCACACTGTCCCCGACATCGACCAGCTTTTTAACCTTCACAAGTGTGACTGGATGGCTCGAGCCCCAGGGACTTATAGTGAGGAGATTGTACGGGAGTTCTACGCCTTCTATGCCACCACTCTCTGTGGTTCGATCTCCAAGTTGTCAAAGCCTATAGCCCAGGACCCTCTCATTTCCACTATGGTCCGAGGTTGTCCGATGGATATAACATGCCACCATCAGTCGTTTTCTCTATGGTCCTACCACGGGTCATTCTTGTTTACTAAACACAGCGGAGTTTGATTACAGATGGGACATCGTGCGGAGCGGTGCTTTCCAGAGGAATGCTGAGCAGCGAGAGGTTGTTATACTGTGGTTAGCTAAATACATTGCTGCAGATGGTGAGTGTGCGGAGTGGGTCGCCACACCACGGTTGGGTATTCGTAAGGCCATACTAAATTTTGTGGCCAAGTTCTTCTGGTTGTTGGTGCGTAATACGGTGTCGCCTACAAAAGTTGACAACCAACTCACATGGGACAGAACGGTCATGGTTGCAGCATTGGTAGCAGGAGTGGAGATTGACTTTGCCCACATGCTGCTGGCAGAGATTCATGAGAGGGCATTCAAGACCTCCACTACTTATATCTTTCCATGTTTGATTTTCCAATTGTGCAGGGACTCTGGAATGCCGATCTGGCATTGTGATAGGTTAATCAGACCTACAAGGACTTTGGATAGAGGCCTTATTCGAGATGAGGCAAATGTGAAGGCACCTCACAAAGAGCCCCAGGTTGAGCTACCTCCCTTGGTTGCAGATCTTGCAGACACGATAGGGCAGGCACAGGGCGGTTACTCCATTTTGCCAGATCACACTGATACTGTCCCGACCTCCTCTTCCCAGGCTTCTAGTAGGGCTCCTAGCTCATCCCGGTCCATACCACCATTAGGAGCTGCTATTGTCCCGTTGGCCAGAGTACAGAAATTAGAGCCTCAGATGGCCACACTGTTGCATCACATCTAGCCTTAGATGCAAAAGTCGATAGCTGAGTCTGAGGCCGGAATGGTGCGAAGGATGGAGGACATGATGGACCGGAAGATCCAGGCCGTTAATAAGCTTCTTGATTCCTTTGAATTGAGAGTCCTTGAGCGACCAGCCCCGACAATGTATCTATCCTCTTTTCAGTCCGAGTTAGCTAGTCTCCGGGCTGACGTTGATGCCATTCTTTCCACCCCTACAATTGAGCCTTAGGCTGCACCTACAGCGTTGGCTGATGATACGGTGTTGGATGCCTTATTCAGTTAGACCGCCAAGGAGGGGCCTGAGCCTACACATACAAAAGGCAAGAGGCACCGTTCTAGTCGCACTGAGGAGGAAAAAGCCCAAAAGAGACATCGTAGGCAAGATAATGAGGCTAGGAAGGCTTCGATTTTGGATGAAGAGTTGCGCCAACAGAGGGTGCGTGAGAGTATTGTAGGGGCATCGAGTTGTACCCCAGTTGTAGAGGTCCCGCCTATCGTGAGGGACGTTGTGAGCACTACTGATGGTGCGGTTGGAGTGACCGAGAGCACTACTGAGGGTGCTATGATGGTTGATGTGGGCACTACCGAGGGTAACCAAAGTATGGTTCCAGCGGGCTCGGGGAAACCTAACCCACCCGCTTGTTGATGATTCTTCGGTGCTCTGCGCCGCATGTTTGCTGCACCCAATCCATTATCTTTTACTGTATTTGTATGCATTAGGGACGATCGCATCTATTTTTGTTAGGGGTGGGGTAAATGGATTGTGAGTGAGAAGGTGAATTCTGAGTAACCCAAGTAGGTAAAACGGTAGGATGACAAAAATAGGGCAGAAAGAGGTGGAAAGCCTAGTGTAATGTCAAGGAGGAAAGAAAGTAACTAAGAAGTACCCAAAAGTACCACACCTGACCCTGAGCCTACGTTACAAGCCAAAAAAGTCCTATAGTGATCCTAGAGTCTAGTTTGGAGAGTCTAAGCAGTGAAAATAAGGGAAAGCCTATGGTACTGAGCACTAACTGTACTTGAAGTTATTTCTGAGTGTGAGTTTTGAATGAATCCTTGTACTCAAAGTCATAGTCATTGTGTGAAAGAAAAGGCATTTTGTTTGAAGTAAGGGCACTAGTTACCTTGTCAAAAAGTTGGTACTTTGGTGATAGTAAAATAGTGTATGTTGTGTGTTGGTTGGTCGATCGTTGTCATGGTTTGATCCGTATGAATTATCTTGTCGAGTTTTCGAGAACAAATTTTGCACCCGGAAAGTGAGTGGGATAGAGAGCCATGTGATTGCTTGTGCTTGAAATGCGTGTTTCTATACAAGTATCGTTTAGAGTCTTAGTGTGTCGGTTGAGGACAAATAACAAATTTAAGTTGAGGGTGTTGATATACCGTGAGTTTACGGTATTTCTAATACATTTCACTTACAAGTTGTGTGTGTCTAGAGACTTTTTGTATTGTTTTTTATGTATTTTTATCATATTTTGCAGGAAAGATGTTCAGGCGCGGAAGTAAAGAGACAGCTAAAAGAAATGCATAAAAGGGCATCTCCGTAGATGGTGGTCATAAATCAGCAGGAAAGGCAAATCAGGGAAATCTGACCAAGTGTGGAACCACGGTGACCATTGACGGTCCGTAGATTGATCTATGGACCGTACTGTTGATCCGTAGATTGATACTGCGAGGGTTCCAGTACCTGGTTTTTGAAGATTCTAAGTACAGAGCTACGAAGAGGGATTGACGGATCGTAGATCAATCTACAGTCTGTACTGCAATTCCGTTGTTTGCTTCAGAGAAGCTGAATTTTGGAAGCTGAAATATTTTCTAAGTCCTGGCTGACGGAAGGGACTCACGGACCGTAGATCCATTGACGGTCCGTTAGTCAGTCTCGTGGAATGAAGACGCGTGCTTGAACAAACTTTCCCTATTTTGTTTCCCTTTTAATTTAGGACTTGTTTTCTATAAATAGGGTATGTATACCTCGTTTTTGGGTTGTTGGAGATTATTACTTTTGTTCTAGTTCTTGACTTGGGAGAGTAACTTGCAACTTTAGCAATTCTTAATTTCCTAAGTTCGTTTTGAAGATTTTGGTGTTACAATTCAAGTAGAATTTCTGGGTTTATTATTCTTCTTACGTAAGTTCATAATTCTTTCTTCTAAAACAATGAATTGTGTTCATATGATTATGGGTAACTAAACCCCACAACTAGGGTTGTGGGAACCATGAGTGATTAGCAAAGTATGAATAGTAAATAACCAATTTTTGAATAATGTTTTGCATGCATTGATAATTCTTTCGTTTGGAAGTCTTTTTAACGAGTGCACGCGTTAGAACTCACCTTGTTGCAACTTGCCGGACCAGGGAGGTAATCAACAAGAAAAGAATTATCAACATAGATGTAGTGTGATACTATCTAATAGGCTAGTGCCGATTGGTGAGAAGTAATAACTAACCCAAACATCGATGATGATGTCTAATATGAGGTGAAGGTAAGGGTTAGTAAATTATATATATGTAGCCGGACAAATGTGCAGGGTGAAATTCTCTAGATGCCGGACCAAGGATTTATAGATACCTAACTTATCACTTTGCATGTAGTACACTATGAAAGGATTGCTATTACTAGGATTACTGCGTTATGAGCTTGTGGGGAACATGTATACCCTAGTTATTTCTCGCATCTTGATAACAACCAAAATTGAGTTTTGATTACTGATTACTTATTGAATTCTTACAATTTGTTTCACAAGGGGGGGGGGGGGGGGGGGGGGGGGGG